>WKFP01015254.1:1237442-1252490 GCA_011057875.1 Pterocles orientalis | reverse complement strand
AAAGGAATTCCTAATTAAAACAGATGGGAGGATGTCTGCAAGACCCGGAGAAAAGGGAGGCGAGACAAGGAAGGATCCTCGGACCCCTAAAAGACTCCTTAGTTAATTATGATAAGAAACAGGGCCGGGCGGGGCTGGGGAAGACACATGAAAGAATTCATTGTGAGAACGTGCTAGAAATGTAAACATTTTGGGAATAAATAGAGGGGTAGGTTTTGTGGAAAGGTACGCCTAATTGGTAGAGCAAACAAATGCTCCCTGGCGTCCAGCGCTGCTTGCTTATTCTTCACCTACGAACAAAATAAAATCTTATCTTTCTTTCTAGCCGCGAAAGTGCCTTCATTTATAACACCCGGTACCCAAACAAAACTTCAGAATAGTGAGTGATCAATTAAAAAATTTAAAAAACCTCCGACATAATTTTTATAAACACTTCTGAGCAACCTATCATTACTACACATAATTCTAATATTAATGTTTATAATGTATCTGCATATAAAGACATATATGATTATCCACAGTTCTACTATAACATACCATTATGCCAGGAGGTTTTAATATTCAGATAGAAAGGATAAAATATGGGCAAGTATATTCATGAAAAACAACATTAATCAGATTATGAGTAATTTCCTGTTGGAAACCACACGCGTTAATTATAAGCCTGACTCTTCTACTGCCTGAAGATTAAGAAGACCTGATATGCTCAGTTGGATTTGTTCAACTAAATTATTATGGATTTTTGCTTAACAATTGAAAATTGCTTTTTCAAGCCATTTTAACAGTTGAGACTAAGTTAGCAGTTTTGGGTTGGACCACAAAGGAAGTGCAAGTCAAACAAGCGCAGAACACAAAGATTCCTTGACAAGAAAACACCTGTGGCAAATGGACCTAAAGAAAGAGTGAATGGTGCTATTACAGCCATCACAGAAAAATCTGCTGAGAATAAAAGTAAAGACCTCAAATGTTCAGCCTTGGAATAGAGAGCAACTGTTTCAAAACAAAGGAGAAATAAAAGAGGGGGGGGAGGGGGGGCTACAACCGATCACTGGAAAACTTAAAATAGGTTAAAAAGCTGTTAATTTACATGACTGCAACTTCCATTCAGCTTTGTGTCACCTATAGAAAAAGGAAATAAAAGCATGCTTAGTTCACTTTTTTTCCCAAACCAGAAGCAGCATTAGCTTCTTTGCTGCATTACTAGGAGGATGCTCCTCAGTTGTCTCAACACCATTGCTCTTACTCTGTTCAAAAGAGCTAAGGATATGCAAACAGAAAAATCTTCCCTCAAAGTCACAGTAGTCCCCAGTTGCAACTCAAACTTAAATTTGAGCAGGAAGCTTTATGTGTCGAGTGTCCTGTGTCCCCCACCATGTTGTTACTGAATTACTCAATATGGGTTAACACTATGTTAACCTTATGTTAATTGTGTCACACCTCCATAAGTTCTTCTAGGCTGTACATTACACTAGCAGCGTCACTGACAAATGGAAAAAATATTATTCTGTCCCTGCTGCTGTGGCAGAACAGGAGCAACAAAAGGGTTATTCACCTGCTGTCTGACCAGAAACCTTTGCTTCTATCTGGAATGTGTTACCAAAGGCCATGGTAGCTAGTACAGCATTAGACCCAGTCATTCTACTGTTTCCATAGGCGCTTACTCTGCACTGTTGGCTTAAGCATTCAAGGGCTAGTGGAAATGCTCAAGAGGCAGCAACCACTCAGTGACACCTATAACAAAACACTGTCAGATTTGTGAAATCAACTAATTCTTTTGTTCCCTCCACTTGGTGTATTATTGTTGCTGGTAGTCAATTTGGTTGGACAAGAAGCAGCAAGCATTTGCTTCTGAACAGCCCAAAGTGAAATCCCAAGCTGAAATTGTCAAACAGCCTGCAACTGCAAGCTATTATCACTCATGAAGTCATGCAGCCACCATCGTACCTCAGGATCTTTCATCACAGCACTGAGTTCCTTCAAAAGTTCTGAATCTACCAACACATTTTACTCACAGGCAGTGAAATGTGAATCCTGACATCTATCTGAACACTCACTGAAAAGCAATGAACTGATGTTTCCTCTCATTTTCCTCAGCTGCTCCATACTGAATAGCAGTGCAAGATCAGCAATACTCATTTTTTATGGGCAGAAATCACATAACAACTAGTGATGTTTGGCAGCTTTCTTTGCATGGGTACACTACAGCCATAAAGGATCTACAAATTACAAAACATTATCCAGAGGCTGCCACTACATGAGAGAGTATCATGTTTGCCACAAAGGTTGCGGGACTACAGGAAAACTAATTGGTCCGAAGTAGTTAGAGACCAGGCACAGGGCCCCATCTCATCCACCTTGAGTTCTACCCAGCGAACTGTCAGGGTATCTGATTTGCAAAAGTCTACATGCCTTTGTGATTTTTGTTTTTTGAATAAGCATATTACAATACCTGAGCAGCACGATTTTTTCCAAAGACTTTTCTTTACGGTCACCCAATGGCACACAGCAGCACCAACCAATAGCCCACAGAAGTGCCACTACTCCTAAGTAACCACTGGAGAACCGAAGTACAACAGAATTATTTACCAAAGGGAGATAAGGAAAACATGACTGTTTCGAGTAAACAAAGCTGTATCAACATAGGATGACCATCAAGAAAATGACATGACTTCGTTACTCTCTGGGAGGTATAAATTGTACTTCCAAAAGAGCAGCACATACAGTAATTTTCACTTTCTACCATTTAGTTTGATGGTTTTCCTTTACCTTCCTACCTCCCAACTTCAGAACATTTATCATAGTTGTTGCAGAACCCCAACTGGACTGTCCTTGCCCTTTTTGTGACCACAAAGCCTGGTCACAAAGGACACTGGTTACCTACATGTTTACTGGTAAAACTAGCCTTCAGCAATGCCATGTCCTTGAGACCAGAAGGAAAGTCTGAGTAATGACGACTTACCCTCAGTGAAGAAGTCCAGGTCAAAAAAACATTTAAATAAGTCAATGGAACCTGACAGAATGCACCCACAAGTGCTGAGGGAGGCGGCCGATGATAATTGCAAGGCCATTCTCGGTCTTTGAAAGGTCACAGTGATTAGCATAGTTTCCTGAGAACTGGAAGAAAACAAAGGTCACTCCCATTTTCAAGAAGGGCAAGAAGGAAGGTCAGGGGATCCAAACACACAAAGAACAAGATGGTGATAGCAAACAGCTTGGATTTATGGAATCATGCTTTATCAACCTGGTAACCTTCTACAAGGAGAAGGCTGGCTTAGTGCATGACTGGAGAGCAGTGGATTTATTTATTTCGACTTTATTAAGGCTTTTGACTCTCTCAGTCACAACATTCCCATACACAAACTGATGAAGTACAAGCTAGATAAACATGAACTGAACACAGGTCAAACTGCTAGGGTCAAAGAGTTGTGAATGATGGGACAGAGTGTACCTCCAAGCCAGTTTGCAGGTAGTACAAAACTTGGAGGTGTGGTTGATAAACCACAGGGTTGTGCTGCCGCTCAGAGGGATGTGCTGCCATTCAGAGGGACCTCAACAGACTGAGGAAATGGGCCACTAGTAATCTTATCAAGTTTAAAAAAGGGAATGCAAAGTCCTGCATCTGGGGATAAACAACCTTGGGCATCTGTACACACTGTCAGCCAAACGACTGGAAAATAACTTTGCAGAAAAAGACCTGCAGGTCCTCACAGTGGACATACTGAGCACAAGTCAGTAACACTGCCCCCACAGGAAAGAAGGCACACAGCCTCCTGGGGTGGGTTAGCAAAAGTGTTGCCAGCAGGTTGAGGCAGTTGGCTATCACTCTGCACCGCACTGGCAATACCACCTCTGGAGTGTCGCGACTAGTCTTGGGCTTCTCAGTACAAGACAGACTAACTTACTGGAGCGAGTACTGACAAGGACCACTAAGCTGCTTAGGGGACTGGAGTATCTCTTGTATAAGGAGAAACTGAGCAAGCAGAGATAGTTTAGCTGGGAAAAGAGAAAACTTGGGGGGATGGGGTGGCGCGTGGAATTTTCTCAGTGTGAATAGATACCTGACGGCAGGGACTAAAGACAATGGGGCCAGACTCGTCTGAGCAATATCTAATGACACGCTGAGAGACAATAGGAAAAAAGTTAAATACAGGAAGTTCTGTGGTCAAATACTGGAACAGGTTGCCCTGAGATGCTACAGATTCTTGATCTTTCAAGATTTTCAAAATCTAACTGACGACGTCCAGAGCAACCTGCTGTAGTTGATCCTACTTTGAGCAGGAAGGTTGGACTAGACAGTCTCCAGATGTCCCTTCCAATCTCACGTATCCCGTGATCCTCATTGTTTGTTTACATACTAGAGTAAAATTTGACTGCACAATATATCTGCTTGTGCATTGTGGAAAGAGTACATTTTTTGCCTCATTCCAAGTTCATCATTTTTCCTGGTGCCATGCTTTTGATTACACTTGCAAGTAGAGACATACTGAGCTTTTCACCTGTTCACCATCTGGATCAGCAAGCACAAAGCAAATTCAGGCATAAGAGCAGACTTCTATGAGAATCAGTCAGCACAATCAAACCTACAATATTACGCGCAAAGCTAACAAAAGAACAAGGGATGAAAACCCCTCTACCAGACTTAAAATATATGCCTGTATTAAGACAAGCCAGTCACCTGAACTGATCTACCCTTTCTCGGATATAACAGATGCCCAAGGGTATACTAAGAAGTGCATGACAAAGAACGTGCTTACACGCAACAATCAAGAGTTTCTCTGTGCAGATAGACCAACATGGACGCTGTGTACAGGATCTTTAATGAGATTTTTCCGAACTTCTGTGGTACAGAAAACTTGTGCATGTCCCCAGGCAATCTAAAATATAATTTGACAAGTGGAAGGTACTCTAGAATGATGAAAAAAGAGTGCCTGGAAAGGACCCCAACAGTTAGTCTTTTCATCCCCTGGTCCAGCGCAGGAACAGTCAAATTCCACATCATTCCTGACAAGCGTTTTCCCTGTGGAGATATTAAAAACTGCCAATGATGCCACTTCTGCCACGTCCTAAATAATCCTACTAGAGAGCTCTTTGCGAGGTCTTTTCTAAATCGCTATTACGGCAGTCAAATACTTTTTTTTTACATCTTTATTGCAGAAAAATCAGTCTGTTTTCCTCTTTTTCCATGGCTAGCTTGACTTTATATCAAGTCTGAGGAGAAATAAGAGTCTTCTGTCAATTAAGCACTCTCACTTCCTTCAGCCTAAACCACAAATCATATCACTAACATCTAATTTCACTATTCTCTTATACTTGTAACTAGTCCTTGTTGCAAAAACAAAACAAAGAGACACAAAATAAGCCCCACAATCCTAAAGTGCAAAGAAAAGGTCAAGAATCACTTCAAATTTCCTATGCAAAAGAATCTCTCATGCATTTAAAAAAAAACCCCAACACCCACAACCACTCCAACAGCATGACACTGCTGAGTCACACTCACTTTATAATTCTATGCAATGTGTAGAACCTGTCATGAGAAACTTCTACCTGACTTTTTATTCAGTTGTTTTTACATTTGTGCTTACTGATTTTTTTGCCTTGATGCTAGGCATTTATTGAGTTCATTATCTTCAGTACACCTGTAATCTTTCCCAGCTTTACATCCTCTATGAACTCTTTCATTTACGAACTCAACTCCAAACCTGAAATTGTCAATGACGAGAGTGAGCGGTTCAGGACCTCGGACAGATCCCGATGCAGAACAAGCAATAGCACCTCTTCTCCGGTGCTTCACACCAAGAGCCATCCGTGCTGCAGCACCTCTCCAGGGTGGTCTCCGCTGCAGGTTTAAACCCACCTTATAGTAGTTCCACCTAGAACAGGGGCAGCCAAACTGACAGGTGGAAAGCAACACACCCAAAAATTCCTCTTGAGGAAGGCTACAGTCCAGCCAAGGAGACAACAGGGGCAACAGCAGCTTCTCTCACTTGCATCTGCTTGAGGATCAGAACACGCTTCTGGGTGCAGGCCCAAGGACAGAAGCAGGGCTCTGGTATACTCCCAGCTGACCTGCTCTAACAAGATACCCTAAGGTCTGGTTCAGTTTAGAGCAAGCTCTGAGCTGAAGTACTACTATGTAGCACTGGATCCAAACTCAAACATAATCTGATTTTAGAACAAGCTTAGCATTTAAAAATACAAATTCTTTTGGTGAAATGCTAATTATTTTCCATATTTTGTGAAAAATCAGTTTTAGACAACTGTTAATAGTGGCAAAATACTAAATTTTCAAGACAGAGCTCATCATAAGCCCATTTTGTGTCTGATTTATCACCTTCATTTATATAACAATTTTTCCAGTACTTTTAGAAACGTAGTCAACAAAAACTGTTCTAGAGTTTGAGTCCTTCTTTATCCATTTTTTAGTCAGGCATTGTTTACCAATTTGCTTTATACTAGTCTTCTAGAACCCTACATATCTTGTATGAATTCTACAAGGTAATTCCTAATAGCTCTGAAATAGCCTCAGCCAGTTCTTCCAACCACTTTAAGGGAGAATTTCATCACACTTGTGAGAAAACTTTCTAGCCTGTTCTTTACTCTTGCCTTCATCACTGATTGTTATTATTTTAACTTACTATAAGCCAGAGATATTCTTTCTATCAATTCTGCATCAGAGTTTTCAGCCAGAGCTTCTCTTCTGATGAACTACAACAATGGGCATTTTAAGGTTTTTTTTTTCCTTATCTTCTGTAAGCAGTTGATCTATCTGACATGATCGCACAGATGAAGGGCAGAGCTGTTACATAGAGACAAAGCAAAGACAGCCTCTGCTGGGCTTCTCTATCTCCCACGCCATTTAATCCATCCTCTACAGTGCTCCAGAACAGCTGATAATTTGTAATCTAGCTTCAAGGCACATTAATATCAACTACAATAATGAAAACCACACCTGATAAATCCCAGTGTACCTCTCAGCAAGAACCTCACTATTCACTATCTAGTTTCTACAGAAGTTTAACTGTGAAGGCTTCAAAATATAGGAAAGAGAATACTAAAGAAAAAAAAAAGGTTATCAAGGCTGATGAGAAGATCTGAAAAGATCCCAAAATTGTGGGACCATATTTCCTCCTTTATTGCAGGAAATAAGTTGCTTTTTAATCTTATTTTACACAGCATCCAGAGTTCTTGTTAACAACTGAAAAACATCTGGCAGACTAAGCCACAGCAAAAACAAAGGAAAGTTCAACAGAACTTTAGGACAAACAAACAATGGCTCACATAAAGGAGTTGACAATGATAAGAAACAAAACAAAGGAAGTGGGCAGAGCTTTAATGGCCTAATCAATACATGGAGAAGAGATTTTCTAACCAGAGAACTCAAGAGCAAGAAAAATATGCGGAGTCTGGATGTTGGCAAGGAGGTGAAGAGGTACCAGTGACAAAAAGCAAACAATGAATATTCTTGTAAGACATATCAAGGTTGCTGCTTGTCTTGCATTCTCCTTATATTGGTACCTCTCCATGTTTTCAGAAGCTACAATCTTCAGCAGCCTTACTTCCTCTTGAAAGCAACTATTTCTGTTAAGAGTTTCCATGTACAATATCTCCCATATTTAGCTATGCATTAAGCATTCTTCCTATGAAAATCTTCTTTGATTTCTCCAACTGCAATGCGATCTCTGCACTACCATTATTTCAGCTGCCAAGAATCCTAAGTATCTACAGTGAGAAACTGCCTTACAACATGCCCCATAAAGCAAAACAGAGTAAACAATTAGTGTAATCAAAACGCTATACACCTTCTACAAAGTCAGCATACAAAATGTGTCACTTAAGTGCAGTTGCTTTAAGATTACATCTGTAACTGTTAAATGAGAGATGCTCAGAAAATGATTCAAGTACTACATCCAATCTATACTACTTAACTCCTAACTCCATCCTTAGCTCGCTTGAAGGTTACTCCATCTAACACCCTCCAACACAAATCTACCAATTAGTGTGAAAGTGGTTCAACTCAACTGGACCCAGCAAATGCTTCATCATGTTTAGAGGTTGCCCTAAAGTGTTCTACAAGTGAACTTTCCTAAGGCTTTCCTTGCTTTACTTTTTGCCTTTGCATGTATCTCCCTTTGATGGCTAAGTAGCCACAGCTAATCATTCCTTCTACCACTGAAATATCCAACACGCTTTCAACTACGGGGACAGTGTCAGCAGACTGCAAGGATAAAGACAGCAAATAAATACCACACAAAAAACCCAATCTGTTCTTGTCTTGTTAAACAAAAGGTCTGCTTACAAACAACAAATCCAAAAGCTTTTTAATTCTTCATTTTTCGTATCACCTACAATAATACCGATCACATTTCCAAAAGGACTTGCCATAATATAGTTGACAGAGAACAATATACAAACTGAAACCTGGCACACAAATACATATTATACAAATACACAGAAACTCTCTCAGTGTAATGCAAAAGTACTAGCGAGACTAATGAAATACACATGGACACACAGAGTGTATATTGTGCCATGTACTTCCATCACTAACTGTCCCAAATTTTTACCTTAGAAATCACAAATAGAAATAGAAAAAAAGCCAAGAACATACATCTCTGAAGAAATAAATACACTCATCTAAATCCTCTCACTGTAGCTTGACAACAAACTGCAGAACTCCTCATAAAAAAATGCCTTTTGCACACAAAAGGCTGTAACCACTTAGTGCTCCTAACTTTGGAATATCTCTGACAAGGGGACATTTTCTCTGTGAAGCACTTAACGAAAAATATCTCCATGATGCAGCTGATTGACCCTTCCTTCCTCTTTGCTTAGTTGCAGGCAGGGTAGGAAAAATAGCAGTTACTGCTTCTGTCAAAATCACATCCAAAGCTCAGTAACGTTGCAGTTGGCTCACAGACCATATTTTTGCCTGTTGTGATACATTAGAAGTTTGAATATGACATCTACTATCATAATAAAAAACAAAACAAAGCCAAGAAGAGGTGAAAGACAGGTTACAGAACACAAAAATCGGAAATTTTGGAGTAACATCCCCAAACTGGGGACTAACTGCGACTGGACACCTACCCACTACCTCAGCAATACACACAAGACCTTTAAAACATCTTAAAAATACCCTAAGTAATAAATTACCTACATTTGGATATTGTTACCACACACCTCTACCTACAGGAATGTTAGGACAAATATGTACCTTTCATTTATTTAAAACCGTAACTGTTGCAACCTTTTCAGTTCCCCTCATGTTCACTTTACTTCTGTTGAGCTATAGCACAGAGGTCCAATACATGTTTCCAGAACCACGAGGACCACATCTTGCAACAGAGCTCTGCAGCAAGAACTGGTAGTTCAGCACTCTGTGTGTGTTTCCTCTGGCACCTCCTGACAAAGGAAAGACAGGTAAACCTTATACAGATCATTTCTCTTTCTGGTCTATTTTCCTAAAAATTATAGAATCACAGAATGATTCAAGTTAGAAGGAACCTCCTGAGATAACACCTTTTTACTGTGAGGGTAATCAAGCACTGGCACACGTTGCCTGGAGAGGCTGTGGAGTCTCCATCCTTGGCGATATTCAAAAGCCATCTGGACACGGTCCTGGGCAGCTGGCTCCAGGTGGCCCTGTTTGAGCAAGGGGAGTGGACCAGATAACCTCTAGAGGTCCCTTCCAACCATTCTGTGACTCTGTGACTGATTCTATGAAAACTCCTGCTCAAGCAGGATCAGCAAGAGCAGGTAGCCCAGTACCACATGCAGTTGGGTTTAGAATACCCCCGAAGACAAAGACTTCACAACCTCTCTGGACAACCTGTGCCAGAGCTTTACCAGTCCCACAATGAAGAAGTGCTTTCTTGTGTTTGGATGGAATTTCATTATTTTTAATTCATGCCCATTACCTCTTTTCTCAGTAGTGCCCACTGACAGGACGAGTCTGGCTCCTTCTTCATTCCCTCCCTACATTGATAAGCTCCCTCCTGAGCTTTCGTTTCTCCATGCTGAACAGTCCCAGCTCTCAGCCTCTCCTCATAGAAGAGGAGAGACCCTTAATCACTTTTGTGGCCCTGCCCTGGACTCTCTCCACTATGGCTGTCTTTTTCTTGTACTGGGAAGCTCAAAACTGGATACTCCAGATGCAGGCTCACCAGTGCTGGCCAGAGACCACCTCCTTCAACCTGCTGCTATCACTCTTCCTAACCCAGCCCAGGAAGCCGACTGGCTTCTTTGCCATGGCAGCACATTACTGCCTCATAGTCAGCTTGTTGTCCATCAGTACACCAGACACCAAACTACTTCTTTGCAGACCTGCCTTCCAGCTGGTCAGCCCCCCTGGGGTTACTCCTCCCCGATACAGGATTCTGTATTTCCCCTTGTTGCACTTTATGAGATTCCTCTCAGCCCAGTTCTCCAGACTGCCCAGGTCCTTCTGAACAGACACACAACCATGTGATGTATGAACAATTTCTCTCAGTTTTGCACCATCTATGAACTTGCTGGGGGTGTACTTTGTCCCAGTATCCAGGTCATTAATGAAGATGCTAAACAGTATAGGCACCAGCAGGGTACCGTACTCATGATTTGCCTCCAGCTGGACTTTGTGTCCCTGATCATAATCCTCCAGACCCAGTCATTCAGCCAGTTCTATATCTATTCCTCTGTCCACTTATCTAACATGTACTTTGTCAGCCCAGGGATGCTATGGGAGACTGTCAAAATCCTTACTCAAGCTGAACTAAAGAGCTTCCACTGCTCTCCCCACCCTAAAGGCATCTGTAGATAACCTACTGTTACTGAAAATTACCAGGAATACTATTGTTTTTCATCAAGGGCTAAACATTTTTTAAGAAACTCAGCAGTGAGAATCATTGAAGAGGAAAACTGTTCAGCCTGACAGGCAGATCTCAGAACGTCAGAGAGCACAATCAATTTTAACCCACATAAAAGTGGACCCACTGGGCAGAGAATAGATTGAGAGCAGCCTTGAAGAGAAGGACTTGGAGACACTGGTTGATGAGAAACTTAACATGACCTGGCAATGTACACTTGCAGCCAAGAAAACCAATGGTATCCCTGGGCTGCATCAAAAGAAGCATTAGCAGCAGGTCAAGGGAGGTGATTCTCCCCCTCTACTCTGCTCTGATAGGAACCCACCTGGAGTACTGCATCCAGCTCTGGAGTCCTCAGCACAGGAAGGACATGGACCTGTTGAAGCGAGTCCAAAGGAGGGCCACAAAAACAATCAGAAGGTTGGAACACCTTCCCTATGAGGACAGGCTGAGAGAGTTGGGATTGTTCAGCCTGAAGAAGAGAAGGCTCCGAGGAGAGCTTAGAGCAGCCTTCCAGTACCTGAAGGGGGCTACAGAAGTGATGGATATTTTTTACTGTGAGGGTGGTGAGGTACTGGAACAGGTTGCCCAGGGAGGTTGTGGATGCCCCATCCCCGGAGGTGTTCAAGGCCAGGCTGGATGAGGCTTTGACCAACCTGGGCTAGTGGGAGGTGTCCCTGCCCATGGCAGGGGGGCTGGAACTAGATGATCTTTAACGTCCCTTGCAACCCGAACCATTCTATGATTCTACGATCAAGTCCAGGACACGACTGGCTTTCTGGGGTGCAAGCGCACACTGCCAGCTCCTGTTCAGCTTCTTATCAAGCAACACCCCCAAGTCCGTTTCCTTAGAGCTGCTCTCAAGACATTCTCTACCCAGCCTGTATTTGTGCTTGGGATTGCCTCCACACACGTGCAGGACCTTGCACTTGGCCCTGTTAAATTTCATGAGGTTTGCATGGGCCCACCTCTCCAGCCTGTCAAGGTCCCTCTGGATGGCATCCCTTCCCTCCAGCGTGTCACCACACCACACAGCTTGGTGTCATCAGCAAACTTGCTGAGGGTGCACTCCATCCCACTGTCCATGTCTCCAACAAAGATGTTAAACAACACTGGTCCCAGTAGTGACCCCTGCAGAACACCACTGGGCACTAGTCTCCACTTGGACATTGAACCATTGACCATAACTCTTGAGTGTGGTCGTCTAGCCAGTTCCTTATCCAGTGAGCGGTCCTTCCATCAAAACCATGTCTCTCCAACTTAGCTAAAGAAAGTCATCACATGGGACAGCATCAAAGGCTTTGCACAAGTCCAGGTAGATAATGTCTGTTGCTCTTCCCTTATCCACCAGTGCTGTGGCTTTGTTGTAGAAGGCCACCAAACTCGTCAGACACAATTTTCCTTTGGTAAAGCCATGCTGGTTGCCACCAATCACCTCCTTGCTTTCCATGTGACTTAGCATAGATTCTAGGAGGATTTGCTCCATGATCTTGCTAGGCACAGAGGTGAGAGACTGACGGGCCCGTAGATGATCTTTACTATCACATTAACTTTTTACACAACTAGCACTTTGCGTGTGTGCGTGCGTGTACACACAAAAGAGAAACAAAGACACATGCAGAGAGAGACACATAGCGAGGCAGACAGTGTGAGCAACAGAGCAAGCCAGGGAGACAGGGGAGATGGAGAGAGAAAGAGGGGCAGGTGGGGGAAGAGGGAGGGATAGTGAGAGACACCAACGGGGGTTATTCCAGCTGATGCAATATCCCTTCTAAGATCTCTCCAATACGGTTTGAAATGTAAATACCACAGGTTCTATAAATGAAATTAAAACCCAACTACACATGTAAAACAGATCTAATTTTCATTTAAACATTAAAAAAGTTCAAGTGCAAACCAGTATCTGGATCCCTTTTACAACTGAAAAGGCTTCTGAAACAGCATAAATCTATCCCATACAAATGAAGAGAACATACAAGAAACCACCCCTACCAAGTGTTCTGTACACAAAGAGAATGGTGTCTCAGTACAATCACTGAGAGTTGTAGTCTCTTTTCTGTAATTATCTGATTTTTTTCTTTGTTCACTGCAATGCTATCTATGAAATTATGTCTGTAAGAACACACACAAAGAAAATAGCCTACCTCCAGTTTTTCTGTGTGGAGCAAAATATTTCTATACCTTTTTACCTCTAAGAAACTTTTTAATTAAAAAAAAAAAGTCCTAAAAGTCATTCAGCCACAGCAAAGATGACAATATCCACATCTTTTTCCACTTTTCTATCTCAACACAACCACCGAAACCAAAATGCACACAAAGCCATCTTAAAAAGAATCATACCAGCAGAATTTTAATTTAGGGAAGATGCTTCATGAAGTTTAGGAATAACTATATTTACTAAGGAAAAGCGCGTTGACAGTGGTTAGTGACAGTTTAACACCTTTACAGTGATTACTACCACAAGTAAACCAAATAAATCCTACATCATATTCACTGAAGAGTAGAAGGTGCAACCACCTAGTGCCAAGAACTGAAAACTCACCCCTTTACAGCTGTCACTGGTCCACCCTGTACAACAGCACATTCCAGAAATAAAACAGGATGAGAACTGATTGGTTTGAAGAAAAATGGAATAGAGAGACATGGCTACTCTGAAAGCATACAAGCATAATGAAGATGTATGAGCACATCTGTTAGGAAGAATACTACATTGGCTAGTGGGAGAGAAAGGAACAGCAAGACCAGATAAGAGGTGAGTCATAAGTAACAATAAACATAACTCATAGTGAAACAACCAAAATAAGATAGAAGAGGCTGAAATAATAAAAACAGGAGAATAAGGTATTTATTTAAGACCAAGCTCATCTCAATGTAATGTAAATGACTGGTTGCAGATCTGTATAAAGACAGTCCTTGGCTTAAAGTCTAGCAACAGAAAAGATGAGCGACATTTACTGGAGAGGCAAAATGAAGAGTTCAGGGTTTGACCCTGTAAAGTTAAAACTCTTAGCTAGACATTTTTCCAGACTGACAGAGATCATGACCAAAATTATCTAAATACTATGGCACCGCAGCACAAGTTAGAGAAGCAGCTACCAATTATTTTCATTTGCCAACTTATACAATTTTTCAGTAATGGTTTGGATCATTCTAATGAATTTAAACTATGAACACCAGGCTTATATTTTTTGACCTTATCTTACTTTCTCTTTGTGTTAGCTTTGGCTAGGACAGAGTTAATTTTCTTCAGAGTAGTTATATGGTGCTTGCATGTTTTGGATTTGTGATGGCAACAGTGTTGATAACACACCCATACTTTAGCTGTTCCTGAAGAGTACTTACACAGGGTCAAGGCCTTTTCTCGTTCTCACACAGCCCTGCCAGCAAGGAGGCTGGGGCTGAACAAGAAGTTGGGAGGGGACACAACTGAGACAGTTGACCGCAATTGACCAAAGGGATATTCCATAACATATTATGTCATAGTCAATAATAAAAGCCATGTGAAAGAAGAAGGAAGTGGGGGAACAGTCACAGTTATGGGACTTGGCTTCCCAAGCAACCATCATGCATGATGGAGCCCTGCTTTTCTGGAGATGGATAACCATCACCCTGCCGATGGTAAGTACTGAATTAATTCCTTATTTTACTTTGTAGTGAACTAAATTCCTTTATTTTGCTTTGCTGGTGCATATAGCTTTTGCTTTACCTATTAGACTGTCTATCTCAACTGATGAGTTTTTGCACTTTCATCCCTCCAACTGACTCCCCATTCTCACTGTCAGGTGGATTCACTGAGCAGCTGTGTGGTGCGTAGCTGCCTACTGGTGTTAAACCATGACACCCTCTCATAAATTCTATATTTTTCAAGAGTTCAAAAACCTCAGTTCAAAAACCATTACCGTAGATAATTACGCTTGGGAACACAAGTCAAGGAAAGGTAAATAAAGAAAATGAAAATAAGGAATGGTACTAATTTAACCACAGGGCTCCAGTTTTACATGGGGACAAGGAAGCTGAATTTTTGTTTCTTTTCTAAAGTTTACAACTGGTATAGACTTAAATTTATTAAACTAATGAAAAAGAAAAATCCCCACAGTATTCCAAGGTCAAAGTAGTCACAGACACAGTAGATGTAAAGAAAGGAGTATCACTCATAGAATCATAGACTGGTCTGGGTTGGAAAGGACCTTAAAGATCATCAAGT
>WKFP01015254.1:1222146-1233394 GCA_011057875.1 Pterocles orientalis | reverse complement strand
ACACTCCCTGATAAAGAGTGCCTCCCCATCTCTCCTGTAGCCCCCTTCAGGTACTGGGAGGCTGCTATTAAGTCTCCTCGGAGCCTTCTCTTCTCCAGGCTGAACAACCCCAACTCTTTCAGCCTCTCCTCATAGGGGAGGGGCTCCAGCCCTCTGATTAATTTTGTGGCTCTCCTCTGGACTCTCTCCAACAGGTCCAGGTCTTTTTTATGTTGGGGTCCCCACATCTGAACACAGTACTCCAGGTGGGGTCTCACGAGAGCAGAGTAGAGGGGGAGAATCACCTCCCTTGACCTGCTGCTAATGCTTCTCTTGATGCAGCCCACGACACGGTTGGCTTTCTGGGCTGCAAGCGCACACTGCCGGCTCATGTTGAGCTTCTCATCCACCAATACCCCCAAGTCCTTCTCCTCAGAGCTGCTCTCTATCCATTCTCTGCCCAGCCTGTATTTGTGCTTGGGATTGCCTCGACCCAACTCAGTTACAACAAAAACTAATTAAGTCCATCAACACATTCATCACTTTGAAGGGATTCAATGTGCTATAACATGCTATTTACTATTAAATACCTGCTACTAAGAAAAAGCATATTAAGCATATTAATATGCTTCATAACATAGGAACATTAAATCAAAACAAAACCAACATACCTCAATGTACTCACTTATGGCACAAGGAACCCACTCTCCCTTGCCCATTTCTAGTATTCATCCTTTGGAGGGGCGCAATGTTAGGAACTGGCTTTTAAAGATCACTGGGAAAGATTAGCTACAAAAGAGTATACTTACAATACAAAAACTTTAGTTAATGATAAGACTACTATTTCAACTAGCACCTCAGTATGAAGCAGTGTTTACAGCAAACAAGGTAAGAAAGAAAAGGACAAAAATGCAAGATTTAAGAGATGCAATTTTTAAGAGATGCTGCAAGGGATCAAGTTTCCAAAGTAAACAAAGGATGTGGAAAACAGTTTGCATGAAGTACTTCAGTACCAAAGACTGTATGACTGGTACCTCATATGTGCTTTCTATAAGAACACAAATAGCCTTTAAATTACAGGTCTGGTGAAACATACATAGTCATATCAGGAGAATTTACTAAAGAAACATCTTCAGAATATTTTGGCTAGGAGGAAGATCATTATATAAGAGGAAAAACAAAACCAAACCGCAACAATCAATGGTTAGCAGAAAAACAAATAAAACAACAAGATTTTAAGTATGCAGGAAGCACATTTACTACATTTAACACAGCTAGCAGTGAGGAATGGTAAGTTCTTAAATTGCTCCTAATTTTAACTGCTTATATTTGCCACCTAACAGATCATCAGCATGCCAGATCAGATAGCGTAATTGAAACTGGAACTTCAACTGGCATTTCCTCTCAGTTTAAAAACAAAAAAAAACCCACCCAAAAACCACACCACAAACCAACAACAGAAAAGGAAAAAAAACCCCAGAACATACACACAGATGGTTTCAAATCAGTAGGTGTAAGAATCCTAGGGACACAGAGATTCGAAAGTCTGAAGATTACTGTGAACAGGAAATCAGACTTTATATGAAAACTGCCAACAGAACTGATACACCTTAAAAAAAAAATAGAAGTCCAATTTCACTTAAACAAAAACAGCTCTATGATTATTCCTCGAATTGCCACCTATAGTAATTTTGAAATAAATTGGAACGGGAAAAAAAAACCAAACAGTGGCCAGTTAAAATAATCACCAGAATAGACCACAATTGCTGCAAATCTAATATGTTGTTTCCTCTCCTGTCCCACTTAGGAGTTGTATTTTAGTTATGTTTACATATTAAAATTCCAAACTCTTGTCAATTTCAGCAGAATATTCAGGGAATGTTTGCTGGTTTAAAGTGGAAGAGATTTCATTATCCACAGGAGAAAAAAAAAACAAACACACCACACAAACTTAATGCAATGGTCTCATAAGGACTTAATTACTAAAAGTATAACGCTGATACTTGAGCCAGATGTGTTGCCACTGTTAAGAACTTTGCCATTGTAGAGATACCAACACCCACAACTGTAACAGCACAAACATTCTCATCAGTAATCCCCAACGTGACACTCAGGATAAACTACTTTTTTAAAAACACTTTCAATACACTATCTTGGAACATGGCTGAACAGCCAAGATCCTCAAAGGTGGCAACAGTACCAAGAGACGACTAAACATCAAGGATTCATCTAGCAAAAAGAAAACTATGCAAGGCCTTACCTATGCCCAAAAACCATCTACAAGAATGCCGAAAACCAAAACCTGATAATGGGAATTGAAAAAGAGGCAATAATCTGCTGTCATTATTTACCTTACTAAAAAGATACCTCCCGAGACAATTACCATACTGTGCTGGTTTGGGCTGGGATAGAGTTAATTTTCTTCATAGTAGCTAGTATGGGGCTGTGTTTTGGATTTGTGATGGAAACAGTGTTGATAACACACGGACGTTTTAGTTAGTGCTGAGCAGGGCTCACACAGAGTCGAGGCCTTTTCAGCTTCTCACACCACCCCACCAGTGAGGAGGCTGGGGGTGCACAAGAAGCTGGGAGGGGACACAGCTGGGACAGCTGACCCCAACTGACCAAGAAGATATTCCATATCATATAGCATCATGCTCATCATATAATGCTGGGGGAAGAAGAAGGAAGGGGGGGGGGCGTTAGGTGTGATGTCATTAGTCTTCCTAAGTTACTGTTACGTGTGATGGAACCCTGCTTTCCTGGAGATGGCTGAACACCTTACCAAATGATGGGAAGTGTTGAATGAAATCCTTGTTTTGCTTTAATTTACTTGTTAAACCTTGTTTCAGCTCTTGGGTTTTCTCACTTTTACCCTTCCAATTCTCTCCCTGATCCCACCAGGGCTGAGTGAGCAAGTGGCTGTGTGGTGCTTATGGTTAAACCATGATACATCTTAACACTAAAAAAGGCTTACCCAACAATGACCAAAATATTACACCTAAGTAGTTAGGTACCCAATAAAAAATTATTCAGTAACAAACTGATTATGTAGAAAACACATCAATCTTCTACTTTCGTGAAAAGGAAATGCATTTCTATCAACCCACAACACCTGAATATTCTCATGGTTTCCTTTTTTTTGTAGAATTTTTCAAATCTTTTCCATACATTATATTATTTATATATATATATATACAAAGAAACTAAACAACTTAAGCCTCTCAGTATTATTATTAGCTTCTTTCCAGCTTCCATTATTATGTTTTCTACACTAACATTGCACAAATACAAACTATGTTAGACTAAGCAACTACTACAGTATTTTTAAAAGAACTGCTATCTAAAACTGTTTTCCTTATCAGAATATAAAGAAGAAAAGTAAAAATACACAGTTTTAGTTGTTGGTTAATCCCTATTAACCAATAGCACAATGTAGTATTAAAACTTTACTGTATTGCAGCCAAAAAGCCTAGAGCAGACAGCAACTCTTATCAGCTTTTCTAATGCACAGGTTAGCTTAACATGAGATTCAAGAGCATACCAATTTTCCAGTTACATAAAGTTTTAAGTTTGCACAAGGACTGAAAAACTTTTTTGGGGGGGTAAAATGACATTTACAAAATACTAGAATTGAAAAACAAAGGAGGCGAGAATAGAACAGAATAGAATATTTCAGTTGGAAGGGACCTAGGGAGCAAACGTTTTCACATGAATAAGCAGGGAAATGTAATATGTAATGCATAATACTTCACAAGAAACCTTTATTTTTTTTTCCAATCAAATTAATGCTTCCAAACTTTCTGCAATGATTTATTTCTTAAAAAGCATCAAGTCTCAAACAAAAAGCATCTTACAGCTCTTGTAGAGGCTCTGGTCTGAACAAATTAAGGCTTTCTGGTGTACCAACAATCAAATTAACACAAATTTCACATATCTAAATTTACTAAACATGGCTTCTACAAATTCTTTAATAACTTGGCAGTGCAAAGGTGAAGAGTTTCAGTAGCATTTCTCCAATAAATTTTGAAAAACATACACTTAAAACAACCCAGAACCAAACAAGTGTTGCATTACTGAGCATAAGAGGGGGCATAAGGGAAGAGACTGTTTCAACTTGGAAAAGTCTAATGACTAACCTACAGATCAATCTTCTCCAGAGGATGCATAATTTACAACTATGAGTGTGGATGAGCTGGTCTACTTACAAAAAAATTATTTTATTATCCACTAGAAAGAATCATTGTAAAATGAAAGAAAGTTGGCTCCCTCTTCTTCAGACAAAAGAAGAGGAAAAACAGGCACCTGATTTCTGGTTAACAGCAGAAAACTTACATTCCAGTCATCATTGAATTTCTCCTTGAAATCTCTCAATCAAGCCACTTGACATTAGACTTGTTTGGGGTTTTTGTCCCCACAATACAAATAGAAGCTTTTCTCCTCTGACAGACCCAAGCTAAAGGATGTAACTCTAGCAAGGAAGTAACTGACAAAAAAAGTAACTCCCAAAAAGCATTTGTATTTTCACATGGTTAATGTTTTTAAACTAATTGACAGAATGTCTACAGAATGCTACTCATCAAACAAATTAAGCACCTGACAAACTCAGTAAGAATTTTTTAATACTGAATATTATTCAATAAATTCTGATGCATTTCTGATACCTAGTGCTACTACAGAAATCCAGACGCAGTACACAGTCCTCACAAGTAATTTTAAGTGCAAATGTAACCCAAGACAAACCTATTCAGAAACTATTCTTGGATCTGCATGATGTTACTTTTACAGTTGCTGAGTTGATGTCCTACAGACAAAAAAAACAAACATATGATCTTTTTGGTAAAGGTAACTTGTTAAGCTATAAAACAGATGAAAAACACTTTGACACGAGCATGAAGTTACTGCCATTTTAGAGTATATTGTCATTGCAATACTTAAATTTTAAATTAGTCAAAATGAAGTAGTGAACATTTTCATTACAAAACAGGCCACACTAAAGCCATTACAAACTTGCATATCTATCCATATTTGACAAAAAAAAAAAAATCTCAAAGAACACACTGAGCCTAACTAATACTTCTGGCAGTACATACATAGATAAGAAAAAAGGGGTTGACAGTTCATGGAAAACCCCGAGATGCACAAGAGATTATAGCAGCAATTCAGCTGGATAGGGATGTTTGCTAGGATTAAGTTATACAACAGGAAAACTGTATATTTCAAGACAGAAAAAAATGTGAAAATCAGAAATACTTTTAAACTACCTTACTTTGTAAATACAAAGCTTCAGGACCGAAAGCAGTTAACAACTTACATTACTCCAGTAACAGAGAGCAGACTTCCAGTTTCACCCACTCAGAACCCAGCATAGGAGACAAGACTCCAACAACATAATTTTTTACTTGCCCTCTGAAGAGGCTCATACTTCCTACCAGTGTTTTACAGACTTTTATGGCTACACTAGCCCTTACGCTGTTACTAGTCATTTTCACATTTTTCCATAGCCACAAAGCAAGAGACTACAAATTAAGCAGAGCCAGAGCACATTTATCTTCCAAATCAATCTTGACTTGAAAGTGTATCTCCCACTGCTAGCACCACTCAAACAGATTCCTAACACTGTTACCTAAGCAAAGATGGTTGTACATGAAATTGCAGGATTAGATACTTCTTTCAGTTTTCTTTCATAACATTATTAGGCTGGCACTAGTGACAAAAACAGCAGTTTCTCTGCTCCTGCCACTCTATACCTAGATTTTTGTGCAATCCTTCGCTTCACGCTGTCACAAGCACAATCACAAGGTGAGCCAGATAAGGGAATTAGTCTGGATTACAACCATTTTGGGGGAGTTAATTTTAACCCAGAGTGAGTCTCTAATCTGCTACCACAAGAGGCTATATAAATAATTATGTCAACGTGGCAGGGGGAACAAGCACAGCGACCGAACTGCTTCCTTCGGAGTCTGAAGTGTTCATGACACCACAGCCAGTATCACAGGAGGAAATGCAAAGCGCTGCTAGGTCTGTTTCAAAGTCAATTACCGCATCCTACTCAACACCTGATATTCATCACTTTCAGATGACAGCCAGCACAAACACCTTGCAAACGTGAAATTAATCCTACTTTTGACTTTCAGATAATCTCCACAATGTTTCACTTCCTTGTCTATGCACAAGCATTTTTATACTGCTTTCTAGTTCTGCATAAACATTAAATCAGGTTTGGAATAAAAGCACTCAGTGAGGCAGGCAGGTGTTGGCCACACCATGTAAAGTGCAGAGTACAATTTTGCAGACTTGAAGAAAAAATTCCGCATCAAAATATTGCAAGCAGGTTGTACTGTAGTTTTTTTTTCAAATTAGAATCTCCTCTGAGCACAGGAAGAATTTTATTAATGCCTATAAACCAGTTTATTTAAGTTTTTAAAGCTACTTCAAGATATTTTTCTAGTCACAAACACTTTTAGTAATAGATTAATACGCTTCAGGTTTTCCACACAGATAAAAAGCACTATCAACTACATTATCTTAACATCCAATTATTTTTTTCTGGCACTGTTATTTACTGTAGCAACCAGATGCAGTCACAAATTACCTTAAAGCATCTCTTCAGAAAACATTTGGGATTTTTACCATTTTGGTAACAAAAAAAAAAAAAAATTTTTGACCGTTTCTTTTTAAGACTACCAGGCAGCTGAAGTTCTCAAACCTTAAATTTGAATGTTTTGACACTAGTATAGAGAAAGGGTAGAAATCATGAACAGTACCTTGCCTGACATCAGTCTGATACATGAGGCGTTGAGGGTCTATACCAAGAGATAGTGGACAACTAGCTCTTTATTAAATATTACTCCCCTCAGAAGTCCTACAATACCCATCACAATTCACCATTATTAACTATCTGTCATTTACCTGCCAATAACTTAACATAACTCATTTCTTCTATAGAGAGGAGTCTGGCTTCTTTGATTTGCTCTAAGATGACACATGTAGCTAAAACATAACTAAATCTAGCCTTCAAAATGAAGTCATACAGTAACTTCGAATGTCGCTGCTTCACAGGCATTCTCATAAGAATCTGCTAGTAAGAAACAGAACCCAAAAAATTCAATGGTATCTTGGAGTTAAATATTTTCAGAATGTCAATTAATAGAAACATGAAATTTAAACCCACATACATCTTGTATTTTCTGCAATAGTAAGTACAAGAGACACCAGCCGAGTTATCCTGAAACCAAAAAAAACATAAACAACATAACCAAAAAAACCCACAAACAACAAACTCAGAACTACAGCTCCAAAAAATACCAACATATTAAGGCAAAATTCAGATAACTATCTGAACACCACAGAGCAATCGCATGGCTGATTAAAGTTTACAGAATGTTCCTTAGGAACAGAAGATTTAAAGGAAAAAGCATGAGCACTGAACTAAGGAATATCTGGATAAGAACATTCTCACAGGTACTACAATGGGGCAGAAGTCGTTCCCCTGTCATACACCCTGACGAGAACGCGGTAATTGCAAAAATGTCCAACACCAACGTTAACAATCCATGTTTCCAGCATTTTCCACACACAAATTGGGAAAGCTGTGTTATTCTTCTAGTTTCCTATGTTAATGACACTCCTAGAGGGGCAGCCTTTCTGTGGGGGGATGTAAGGCCTGCTGGTCCAGTCTGACTGAAAAAATTTTAAAAAAAAACCCAAACAACCAACCCAAAAACGAAGAAGTCAACCACTTGGTGCTTTACAACCATTTACAAACTCAAAGCAACGGTGACTCAAAGCTCTCCTTACGACCCGGCCACCCACACCCCAGCTGAAGGCCGGCAGAGGCCGAGAACACAGGAAGGTGCCGGTTTCGTGTCATCCGCATCCCCAGCGACCTCCGGAGGGAAACAATGGGGTGAGCTCGGGCACCGCGGGGGAGCCCGCCCCTCGCCCTCCTCACACATTGCACACCAGGCCGGGGCTCCGCCGCCGGGAGGGGCCTCCCGGCCGGGTAACGGCCGCAGCGGCCACACGCGACGCCCGCCGCCCCTCCCTCCCCCGCAGCCTTTTCCCCGCCGCCTCCCGCTACGGCCCGTCTCCCACGCGGCCTGCAGACGCCCAGGGTGAGGGGAGTGCGGCAAGGCACCCTGAGGAGACAAGCGGCGGGAGCAACAGGCACCCTGCTGCGGCCCGGGGACGGAGCCTGAGCGCCGGCTGGCAGGACCGGCGGCTGCCAGAGGGAAGGGAAGCCCCGAGGGCCACGATCCGCCGGGGTGGGGGGTGGTTCAGGAACCGGGTGGGGGAGGCACAGCCCTCCCCGCCCCCCGGCTCCCCCTGGAAAGCCTTGTCTATCCGGCAGCCTCCCTGCGGACACCCAGGCCGCCGACAAGGCGGCAGAGGAAAAAATCAGTGAAGGGAGAAAAAAGGCAGGGCAGCTAAAGACTGCTCCGACACACGGCAAAGCGCCAGGCTCCCTCGCTCGGATGACCCCGGCAGGGGGATCCGCGGGTGCCCTGCACAGCAGGCAGCGGCGTGTCTCAGTACAGACCACAGGGCTCAGCCCGTGCCAGCGGCGTGTCAGGCCCCAGCCGGAACGAGGTCTGGCCGAGGTCTTCAACGTGGACACTGTGAGGAAAGGCTCCATCCCCCCGGCGGCGGTAGGAGGACGGAGGAAACGGGGCTTTACATCGCTACCCTCCGCCGCAAGGGCGTGACGGAGCCCCCGGCCTCCGCGCTGGGGGAGGGGAGCGGGCACAGGTAATCCTCCCCCCGCCCCGGGGCCGAGGAAGAGGTAGTGGCAGCGCCATCTGCACGGTAACACCGTCCAAGCTAACGGCAGGGCCCGGGCGGCGGGGAGGGAGTGGCACCTGGGCAGCCCCCGGGTTACATCACCGCCCCCTCCGTCCCCCGGGGCCGGCGTCGGCCACACGGCAGAGGCAGCGGGAGCAACCGCGCTGCCTGACAAGGGGGCGAGGAGGGAGGCTGAGGAGGGAGGCGGCCACAAGTGGAGAAGCGTGCCGCTGCCGGGACGAAGGTGCACGCACCGGGCCGGGGGAAACCGCCGGGGGAAGGGCCACTCCCAGCCGGCGGTGGGAGGGGTGAGGGGGGATGCCTGTCTCGCCCGGGAGGAAGCCCGGGGCGCGTTACCTGCCCAGATGGCTTCCCAGCTCCCGGTCGCTCAGCGCCGCCGTGTAAATCTTCCGGTATCTGTCGGCCAGGGCCTTCCCGGAGAGCAGCAGCTGGTAGCGGCTCCGGCAGTCCAGAGACGGCGGCGCCAGGGCTCCGGGCAGGGCTCCCAGCCTGCCGGCTGAGCTTTCTTCGGGCCTCATGGGTCCTGCCGGACCACAGCCGCTGGAAGAGAAGAAGAAGCCGCCCTCGGCCCCAGTGCAGGCGGCGACGGCGTCTCCCGCAGAGGCGGTGGCGGCTGCGGCGCTCATCCCCCTCCCCGCCCGCCCCCTGGTGGTTGCGCTGCCTCCCGGCGCGACGCGGACACAGGCGGCTCCCTCTGCCTTCACCGCCGGGGCCCAGCCATGGAGAGGCCGCAAAAGCCGCCGCCACCGCCCTGGATGCTGCTCATCCACCTGAGCCGGAGCCGGGGGTGTGGGAACACCCCTCGCCTTCCCTCAAGAGGCGGCTCGGGGCCCCAGCTACCCGCCCGCCCTCCGTCCCGGGCGCAGTGCCGGCCGGCGCTCCCTCCTGCCGGCGGGCGCGCCGAGCTCTGGGCAGGACCGCGTGCCTCCGGGACGGGAGTGACCTAGCCACTTGCTTCTCCCTCCCGACACAGGGGCGGGGTGTGGTGGGGCGGGAGGGGGGGGGGAGGAGTGAAGGCCGGCGGCTGCCGCTTCGCCTCGGGAGTTTCTCCTCGGCGGCGCCACCACCCTCTCTCCGCACAGCCGCCCCGGTCCCACCTCCCTCCCGCGGCCAGCCCGGATGCCGGGCGCATGCGCCGCCCAGCCCCGCCCCTTGTGCGGCCCCCGGGAAATCCGGGGCCGAGCGCGCGCACCTGCTGCGGGGGGAGGGGGAGTGCCGGGCGGGCGGAGCGAGGGGCGCGCCTGGGGCAGCGGCGGACTGTGGCCCGCAGGTGGCTGCGGGGGACCCGAAATCCTGCCTGTGGGGGGTCGGGCTTCGCGAGGCCTGTAAGTCTTGGCACGGAGCTTGTCCTTGGCCCTGCTCAGAGCGTGGTGTTGTCTTAGGGAGGTGTCCTGCCGGAAACTACCGGTTTTAGCGGGGATAGCCCTTACAGCCTCATTGCGTTGCCGCGAGGCCCTGGGGCGTAGTGTCAGCGCACGGCTAGGATGCAGGGAGTCTGGTGAGACCAACTGCAGCAGCTGAGCCCCCACGCACAACACCCCACACCCTGTGTCTGTGCTTTGTAACGCTAGCTAGGCAGGAGCTTTTCCAGGAGCAAGAGGCTCCTTTTCTTACTAATGCAGAGTTCACTAAAGGCAGTTGCTACATAAAGCCAAGATTTCCTTAAGCTGTCTTCACTGGCTGCCTTTAGAGGATGAGGGAGGTATGGCAGTAAGGCACTCTTAGAGTATATCTTGTGTTACCTTGTTTCACACTGATTACTTCCTAGAATCATAGGATGGTTTGGGTTGGAAAGGACCTTAAAGATCACCAAGTTCCAACCCCCCTGCCATGGGCAGGGACACCCTCCACTAGACCAGGTTGCTCAAAGCCTCATCCAGCCTGGCCTTGAACACCTCCAGGGATGGGGCATCCACAACCTCCCTGGGCAACCTGTTCCAGTGTCTCACCACCCTCACAGTGAAAAATTTCTTCCTAATATCTGGTCTAAATCTTCCCTCTTTCAGCTTATAGTCATTACCCCCTGTCCTGTCACTACACTCCCTGATAAAGAGTGTTTCCCCATTCTTCCTTCAGGTACTGGAAGGCTGCTCTAAGTCTCCTCGGAGCCTTCTCTTCTCCAGACTGAACAACCCCAACTCTTTCAGCCTGTCTTCATGGGGAAGGTGCTCCAACCCTCTGATCATTTTTGTGGCTCTCCTCTGGACTCGTTCCAACAGGTCCATGTCTCTTATGTTGGGGGCCCCAGAGCTGGATGCAGTACTCCAGGTGGGGGTCTCATGAGAGCAGAGTAGAGGGGGAGAAGCACCTCCTTTGACCTTCACGGCTCTTCCATTGTTACTTTTTTTTTCTGTTGGAATTGCAGGCCTGCAGTTTTGCCACACTTCATACTGCTCTACAAAGCTAAAAAGTTCAGGTGTGCAGACCAGGGTGCATGTTAAGAAAAAAAAAAAAAAAAAAAAAA
>WKFP01015254.1:1203179-1221220 GCA_011057875.1 Pterocles orientalis | reverse complement strand
AATCATGCAATATACATGAGACTGTAAATCCTGGACCCTTTACAAGGCATGGAACACCTGAACTCTATTGGAAACTAAATTGGCTTATCAGAAAAAAAAAAAAAACCTGAGCAGTTCAAACATGTTAATCTGCAAGCAGTAATCTTGTGTGTCCCAAGAAGAAAAATGGGGTGAGATTGTATTTCCATTTCTACTGTGTTTTCACACAAGACTGAAATCGCACCATTGAGACTTTTCAAATGGATAAACCAGATCAATTTTAAATTCAAATTCCAGACTCAGAGCAGGATGCCAGGGATATATTTAGAACAATCATGTTATCAATGAAAGTTTAGGAAGTCTAGCTAGGAAACTGAAGGGACAGTGCTGTGATGACAGAAAAAAAGCAGTCTAAGGTGCAACTGCTTAAAAACTCACATCAAGTTATCCATGGACATAATTTTAGTAACTGTAAGTTACTTAAAACCACTTTCTTGACCAACTGAAATTAAATTAAGCCCTTTCAGGCTTTGTGTTGTTTTTAAAATGCAGAGTCTAAGGGTTCACTTAAACTAATAGTTCAGTAAACTTTCTCAGCTGTAAGTTCAACACCCAGAGACTTTCTATGTATGAATCATCACATTGCATTTACTGAACTCCGAGGTCTGTGCATATACCTGTTGGTGCACTAGCCACATTATTCCCTGCAGGTTTTTTTTTTCTTCCCCCTGTAGACTTATAATTACTAAGGACTAATACATTAGTCACTCGACAGATTATTTTCTCAGTAATGCATATCAGTAGGGCAGCCAAAAGGAACTTCCCATTTCAACTCATCCCAAGAACAAGCACTGTTACTATATGCTCCTAGAAATCTCAGGAAACAGTTAAACCAAGAGGCAAGCATGGAACCCACAATTTATTATTCAACCTAGATTTTGACATGTTTCAAAGCATTTGGACAAATCCTACTTGGCCATTATTTGTAGGACATTCTCCATCTCTACTACTTCCCATGCCAGACTCTGCATCTGAAGGTATGGATTTTGCCAATTCTGCTATGAGGTACTGTTTCTCACACAGATTATTAATGTGCTTATAGTACATTGGGAACTGAGTCTTTGTTCTGGAGGCCTGTGACTGACCTGATAAGCCAGGGAACGATTCTTACCCAACTGGCTTCCTCAAACGTTACTCTCCCTTCCACTCCTATTCTTCTAACTCAAAGTTAAGGGTCCATTTAATTCTCATCTTTTTTTCCCCTAAGTCCTTGTGCTACAAATGGCTTTGCTCACCTGTATCTAGAAGCATCAGGGGCTGTGTCTACAATGGTTCTGAAGGCTTTGTTTTGAAGCATTTCTCTCAGATCACCATCTGTTATAGATAAATCCAAGTCCTATTGCTGTTGTATGTTTTACCTCCGTTCCTTTTATTAGCTTTTTCTTAAAGCCTTGGCATGATTTACATAGAGGCATCACTTCTGGAGACTCTGAAATCTCAGATCTTTAGCGTCTTTGGCATCTACAGTTGCAGGATCCATGAACTCTGTATAACATGTAGCATCTGCTGTAGCCGGATTATCAGGATCTGTTCCTTTAGTTAGAAAATTAGGGAGAAAAAACTGTGAGTATTCTCATAGACAGTGTGGTACACAATTTTTCAAAAGACATCAGGAAAGTCTCTGCAAAATCACCTTCTCTCTGCAAGGAGGTACATTTTAAAGCTCGTAGTCTGAGTGCATGGCACTTTCTTGCATTTTTGTTTTTTTGAGTTAAGAGTTTTCTTCTATTTCTTTGTCTCTGACATGGAGCATAATTCCATCATTCTTTATTCATCTTTTTTTTGCTAGCCTTCTTACAAAGCAAACAGGGCCCAGATCCTCCCTGTTAAGACTGCTGTCACATTTAATAATGCATTCCCTTTAAAGCCCACACTGGAAGAAAATCCTCTCCATTGGGAAGTAAGTCCTAGGTAATACAACTGAACTCACCTGTGTGACTTATTAGATCCAATCAAGGGACCAAGTACTGAGGATCTTTTCCTTACTTTCCTCCATCACGTGCACGCATGCACACACACACAAGTCAAAGCAGAGCTACGTGGCTCTACAGTTTAGAAGCTGTGCAAGAGTGAAGTCTGCTCACATTATGTGAGGTTGGTTTTTAAAGTTCTCTCATCTTATTAGGGGAGAAAAAAATTGTTCTCAACTCAAAAATTATGTTTTCTTATCCAGTCATTTGTAGCAGCATAGAAAGAAACTGGTACAGCTTCACAAGATTAGTTTAATGCTCGTGCTCCCTGTAGATGAACTTGAGAACATATCATCCACATCCTATGCCACACCTTCCAATTCATAGAATCATAGAATCATAGACTGGCCTGGGTTGGAAAGGACCTTAAAGATCATCAAGTTCCAACCCCCCTGCCGTGGGCAGGGACACCCTCCACTAGACCAGGTTGCTCAAAGCCTCATCCAGCCTGGCCTTGAACACCTCCAGGGATGGGGCATCCACAACCTCCCTGGGCAACCTGTTCCAGTGTCTCACCACCCTCACAGTGAAAAATTCCTTCCTAATGTCTAGTCTAAATTTACCCTCTTTCAGCTTAGACCCATTACCCCTTGTCCTCTCACTACACTCCCTGATAAAGAGTGCCTCCCCATCTCTCCTGTAGGCCCCCTTCAGGTACTGGAAGGCTGCTGTTAGGTCTCCTTGGAGCCTTCTCTTCTCCAGGCTGAACAACCCCAACTCTTTCAGCCTGTCCTCATAGGGGAGGTGCTCCAGCCTTTTGATTAATTTTGTGGCTCTCCTCTGGACTCTCTCCAACAGGTCCAGGTCTTTTTTATGTTGGGGTCCCCACATCTGAACACAGTACTTCAGGTGGGGTCTCACAAGAGCAGAGTAGAGGGGGAGAATCACCTCCCTTGACCTGCTTCTAATGCTTCCTTTGATGCAGCCCAGGACACGGTTGGCTTTCTGGGCTGCAACCGCACACTGTGAGCTCATGTTGAGCTTCTCATCCACCAATACCCCCAAGTCCTTCTCCTCAGAGCTGCTCTCTATCCATTCTCCGCCCAGCCTGTATTTGTGCTTGGGATTGCCTCCACACACGTGCAGGACCTTGCACTTGGCCTTGTTAAATTTCATGAGGTTTGCATGGGCCCACCTCTCCAGCCTGTCAAGGTCCCTCTGGATGGCATCCCTTCCCTCCAGCGTGTCCACCACACCACACAGCTTGGTGTCATCAGCAAACTTGCTGAGGGTGCACTCCATCCCACTGTCCATGCCTCCAACAAAGATGTTAAACAACACTGGTCCCAGTACTGACCCCTGTGGAACACCACTTGTCACTGGTTTCCACTTGGACATTGAGCCATTGATCACCACTCTCTGAGTGCGGCCATCTAGCCAGTTCCTTATCCAGTGAGTGGTCCTTCCATCAAATCCATGTCCCTCCAACTTAGAGACAAGGATGTCATGTGGGACTGTGTCAAAGGCTCTGCACAAGTCCAGGTAGATGATGTCAGTTGCCCTTCCTCTATCCACCAGCGCTGTGGCTCTGTCGTAGAAGGCCACCAAATTCGTCAGGCACGATTTTCCTTTGGTAAAGCCATGTTGGTTGTCATCAATCACCTGCTTGTTTTCCATGTGCCTTAGCATAGATTCCAGGAGGATTTGCTCCATGATCTTGCCAGGCACAGAGATGAGACTGACCGGCCTGTAGTTTCCTGGGTCTTCTCTATTTCCTTTTTAAAAATGGGGGTTATGTTTCCCCTTTTCCAGTCTGTGGGAACTTCACCAGAGTGCCACGACTTCTCGAATATGATGGATAGTGGTTTGGCAACTTCATCTGCCAGTTCCCTCAGGACCCGCGGATGTATCTCATCAGGTCCCATGGACTTGTGCACCTTCAGGTTCTTTAAATGGTCTCGAACCTGATCTTCTCCTACAGCTGGCAGTTCTTCCTTCTCCCAGTCACTGCCTTTGCCTTCTGCAACTTGGGCAGTGTGGCTTGAGCTCTTGCCAGTGAAGACTGAGGTAAGGAACTCATTAAGTACCTCAGCCGTCTCTACATCCTGGGTCACTAGGTCTCCTGCTTAAATGAAAGGTTATTTTCATGATTGTTCAGTTGTTTCCCCTCCCCCCCGATTTCTTGCCTGAATTTGTTCTTTTTTTTTCATGGGCTATTTAAATGTGTAGCCATGCCTGGGATGTAAGAGGGCAGGAGATTAAAAAACATCATTTAGAAAACCCCCAAACCTCCACAGTATCTTTAGTCACCTAATTGAAGAAATACAACAAATATAAGGTCTCGGTTTAAAATTGAGGATTTGAGTCAGGGTGAATTTCAGTGTCCTTCAATATTTCATATTTGTAAGACTGCTGTAATCGCTACACTAGTGGATCCCTAATGAAGGAACATCTACACTGAGCTAATTCTAGGCACACCATATTTTAGGGTGTTGTAGTGTGAGTAGTGAGATCATTTGCAGAAGTAGAGTTAACGTACCAAGATGTGTTTCTCTCCTGCTGACCCCACAGGAGTTTGTTTCTTATGTTCAGAAGAACAGATGAGCGAACAAAGAAAACACCTCTCCCTTCACACCCCCAAAGATTTGCCAAATATCTATAATCTTACCTGTTCCTTCAAAAAAAGTTCTCTAGGATAATATAAGAAAAGGAAGAAACACAGTACACATCCTTCATATCCTCGTAACAGGGGAGGGGAAAAAACTTTAAAAGAGGGGAGGGGGGAGAAGACAGTAGTTCAGGATCTTGGTCTAACTAGAAGTTGGTCTCTAGATCTTGGTCTCTAGAAGTTGTTACAGCAGGAGAGATTCAAACACAAATCTAGTTCCATTCACCTTAATATAGGTATCACAATAATAAAACAAGAAAAAAGCACTAAAACCAAAATGAAACAAAAAATACTCAAAACACTAAGGATGTAAAATTTTATGATCTGAAGCATTCAACTGCAATTGCTCATGAGGAAGAACAGTGTCATGTTTTAAGGAAAGCTGCTTTTGAAAGTTACTAGATTCATATGAGAAACCCAAGGGAGAATTTTCTGAAGCATTTATTAAATAAATGAGAGTTCAGTCAGAGAAATGCTTTTGGAGAACTGTGATGTAATATGAATCATAAACCAACAAACAGAAGAAAACTGTCAAGATTCTCCATTAGCCTTAAGTAAAGTGTGGACTTCAGTTACTGAAGCACATCTACATCTTACATTACAAGCTCTGACAGGAAAATAAAGTGATATCACAGCAGATTGAGCTAGCAAACTACAAAGTCACATGTAGAGATTAAGTGAAATTCATACACCAAGAGTGAAAAATATGAACAGAAACACCTCTGCAAGAAGTAGACCATATAGTAGACCAATGATGACTGGGTTGACAGTTGGACTTGAAGATCCTTGAGGTCTTTTCAAACCTTCATAGTTCTGTTATTCTGTGTGATTCTGTGATTCTACATTTGAACAGAGCTTCTGCGTTTGGGAAAATGAGAACCACATTAAAGAAGTCTAGATATTGCTCTGAACAAATCATTTATCTTCTCAGAACATATTAAAATCCTCTTTGGACCAGAGCTGTAGCTATAGCAAAAGTTGTGTCTTGTTCAAGAAACAGCTATAGCCAGCGACTGAAATGTTACTCTGAATATGAATGGAACTCATGCTTAATTCAAATGGATGTTTTAACGTGTATTTCAAACGTCATTAAGAGTTCTACAATAAAGAGTAATCATGAAAGCAGAGAGGTAGCATGATTAATCAGTGGAAAGATTCATCCTAATTTGGATGTCTGAGAGCTAAATACAACTTTTTGAGATAGTGCCCTAACACCATTTAACAAACTACTAGTCAGTCTTACATTTTGCTACCCCTTTTAAAATAGCTTCTGTTTTAGAGGAAAGAACACCTGAAGCTAGGGAAAAAAAAAAAATCAAGAAACCTAACAAGAGAGGGATGACACAGGAAAGGAGACACTACAATTCCAGAGCTGTGGCAAACAAGAAACAGTAAGGTCCACAAGAGCATGATGGTGTACATATATATACACTCAAAAAGATAAAGTTATTTTCTTGGAGTACTTAGATTACCTTGAAGCAGGTTAGCTCAACTGCTTTGGGCAAAACCTAAGGTAATTTTGTTAAAAAAAAAAAAATTGAGAACCTGATACCTGATTAAGGTACTCCTTTTAAGACTGATGGTGATGTCAAGAATGGAAAACTCTTTTAGGACTGCTGAACTTGAAACGCTGCTTCACCTGAGTATTTGATTTGCTAATGCAGAAGGGTATTTCTGCTTTTTCCAACTCTGTTTTCAGCTCTGCAGATTGCAGTTCATTCTGTAAGAGTCAACAGTAGTTTAACTAGTCAGCATGTTGAAATATTTTAGACTCTAGATTTTTCCCAACTGATTTTAGGCATATAACCAAAGATCCAATATTAGGAATGTAATTGCCATTGACTCTCAACAGTCAGTGGGTGACTCAGATGATAGGTGGGCTAGTTTACCATCTGGAGTTGTTATTGAGAGTACATGAGGATATGCATGAGTTTTCTGTCTCTTCTCCCATGTCTTTAAATGGGGGCTATGATGATTTAAATTACAAGTCTGGTATTAGATAGGGTAAATTCACAGCCTTTTTCTGGTGTCATTCAGACTACAGGATCTTCAAAAAGTACTATAGCGTAGCTCAGATTTCAATAGTAGAAAGGTAAAATCTTAGTCTGTCATGGTTTTGTCATGGTTTCAGCTTTACTATTAATTTAGATATTTTAAGTGTTAGCTTGAGATGCTACTGGCTCAAGATCTGACTGGAGACCAGCCCTTCTGCTGCAAAAGTACTGAAAGACTGGCAGCCTTTGTGAGGAGTGAGATTGTCTAGCTCTGGTCTCATGGTAGAAACACGGAGTTGTTGCCCAAACATAACTGATAAGTGTCATTTGAGATGCCCTAGAGAATTCAGGATGCCTTTGATATCCCTGCAACTGTCATTCCAAAGATGATAATGGAGTGTGACATAAGAGACCTTAATGTAGTTGGACGTATGAACTTGTACATTCCGCAGGTTGCTCCATAGTTGAGAGAAAAATGCAAGTTGCCTATGAAGTCCCAGAACAGACTGCTTTAATGGATTTTGGTCAGTTAAAAACTGAAAGGTTGGACTATTTAAATGCTAATGATCTCATGACAGTCCTTTGTGGGGAATCCCTTTGTCTAGTCCTATGCAAGTTTAATATAGAGTTTCTGAGACTCTGCCTGGGGCTGTACAAAACTAGTCATCTCAGCATTGCTCAGTTGTGGGCTTTAGTAGTCTGAGCAGTTTAATCAAGATCTTAATTCCACTCAGCAGGCTGAAAAGGTCAATCTGATAATTTCACCACAGCTCAAATTGTGCAACAGCTGTCCAGGAATGCAAAGAAGAAAGGAACCACTGACTTCTCACTCCACATCCCCACAAAACCCCAGATTGAGTTTGGTCATGTGGATGCATGTCCCATGTCTACTTTGCCTGCTGAGTCAGGACGCTCAATGGTGAGTCATGCATCTTGCAACTTCTGCAAACCAACTATTCCCTGCTTGGCAATAATCTCCATTGGTCTCTAACCCAGACAAACACCATGGAACCCAGTTCAGGGGTAAAATTCAAACCATCCCACTGGACTTCTTAATTCTACTCATATCTTAAGGAGATCCTGCTGAAAGACTTTAAAAGTACGTAACTAACCTCTTAATAAAATAAATTACTGTACTTAATATCGTTATTACTTCTTTGATGGTTTCAGGAAAGTAATATAGAGGGAAGTCTGCAACAAAGCCTTAGCAACTATGCTGGTTTTGGCTAGGATAGAGTTAATTTTCTTCATAGTAGCTAGTATGGGGCTGTGTTTTGGATTTGTGATGGAAACAGTGTTGATAACACAGGGACGTTTTAGTTAGTGCTGAGCAGGGCTCACACAGAGTCGAGGCCTTTTCAGCTTCTCACACCACCCCACCAGTGAGGAGGCTGGGGGTGCACAAGAAGTTGGGACACAGCTGGGACAGCTGACCCCCAACTAACCAACGGGATATTTCACACCATATGATGTCATGCTCATCATGTAAAGCTGGGGAAGAAGAAGGAAAGGGAGGACATTTGGGTTTTTCACGTTTATCTTCCAAAGTAACTGTTACATGTGATGGACCCTTGCTTTCCTGGACAAGGTTGAACACCTGCCTGACGATGGGAAGTGTTGAATTAATTCCTTCTTTTGCTTGCATGAGCAGCTTTTGCTTTACTTATTGAACTGTCATTATCTTAATCCACAAGATTTCTCACTTTTACTCTTCCAATTTTCTCCCCCATCTTTCTGCATAGGTTCTTTGGAGTTTGCCCTTTTCCTGTTCCCTTTTGGGATTCATTAACTCACTGCTGCTGAACATATCTCCCTCATGACTGGATTCCCTGGTCGTACCTCCCAGAAAGACAAATAAGTAACCACTGTTATTTTTTTTTTTTTTTTAAGAACAGGTCATATTTTAAAAGTTTCTCTACAGCTTTGTTCCCTAAAAGAACTGTAAGGTAGATTTCATATTCTATTATGCCTATTACATTTTACAGCCTGTTAAAGTGATATCCCTGAGCTATAGAAAAATCTCTGCATTTGCTCCTAAAAGAAGACTGGGAAGAGATTTTTATGCTGAAGACTTGATTAGGTTTAAAACTAGTGAAAATGATGGAATAAATATCATGGAGTAGCTCAGTGTAGTTCACTGACTAGTTATTCGGTTGCTTTTCAGAATAAATGTAATTGTAATTTTATGTTACTTTGAGAGTAATTCAAATGCAAAATAGGATATTTTATAGGTGGAGTGAACCTAGGTGAATATAGGTTCTGGTATAATTTTGATTTGCTATGTTTGTGAGAGAATGCTTTTATCTTACACACATCTGTCAGCTGGCTTCCCTGCTGCAGACTTTAGCAATGTATTTGCCTTCGAAAAAGGAGACAAATCCAGCCAGCATCTGGAAAAAAGCTGTGTGGAAGCACCTTCTTCATAAAAAAAATATTAGGAGGCCAACTGAACCCAAACCACACATCAAGCAGAAGTCTCATTTAAATCAAAAAGAAAGGCAAGTGAAAATTATTCATGAGAAAGGACTGTGGGATGAGATGTAGAGATGCTTGTCTAGCATTGTGGGTTGTAACGTGTGATACCTAGACTCCCAGGGACTGTAAATTCCTTCTAAAGAATAAAAAAGCAGGTAATTAAGAAAGGCAGGATGATTATTTGTCAGTGAACTTAAATTGTTCTATATGCTACTGAAAAATAGCTAAGCTTCCAAAAGTAGGAAAGGTTGAAAACTGCATTTCTAGTGCATTAGCTTATCATTGTGGGAACACTGGAACTGATACTGCCTTTGGTGTAGCTGTATTCAGTTACAAGGACATCCTTTGACTATGAAACCCTTTTACAAACCAGAATGCTGAGTTTATTCCAGGTAGAACTGCTGATTTCAAAATTTTAAAAAGACATATAATACACTAACAAAGATTAAAGTAAAATCTAAGAAATCTCAAACTTTAACTCTTAACCAAGTATTTTTGAAGCCTTTATAAGATTTTTAAAACCTTGAGAAAACATAAGGAATGACTTATCTGTGTTCTTGTACATCTGTGGTGAAATAAAAGAGGGCCACAAAGTGATCCTGAGCATGCTATTTAAATGTTAGCTCAGTCACTGTCTCTGTGTGGGATTGCCTCCATCCGAGACGTATTTGCTCAGCAAGAAAGGGGCCAGCTCTGAGCAGTGCAGATTCAAGCTGGTTTGTGCCATTTGCCCTTTGCTTTCTGGCCCTTTATGTAGGTTAACAGTATGGGCCAAGTTATTGTTTAAATGTATTTATTCAGATGCTTTTAACAGCAGTGTTAAATGCTCTTCTGTTAGTGACCAGGCCAAATACATTATATATATTTTGTGGCTTCTTTTATGGTTTTCATTATCTTCTCATCTTATCTACTTGCAGCAAAATGTATTTATCAGACACAAAACTTAAAGAGCAGTGCAGAGTGCCTGAGAAAACTTTTACTTGAAAGTAAGCATCAACAGTCTTTTCCTTAGAGAACTCAGCTGGACTCATGCTTTTGTTTCATAGAATAAACTAATGGTTGACACAGTTGCCAAGAAAATGAGAGACTTACATCCTATTACCTCTTCTAGCTGAAAGGGCTGTAAATCAAAACTTCCCAGGAGAATATATCAAAAGACCGAATATGGGGATACTCTTCAAAATTATAGAGAAAAACTTTCATCTTTCTTAAGAGTCGCATAAAAATTGCAGATGTGTATTTAATTTTGACGCCTAAGGTGTAAGGCACCCACTTGTATGGCAGAGTACCACAGTCCAAGTCACAGGATAGTTTCTGTATTTTCTTTAATGAGTGTTTCGCTGATGCTGTATGTCTTTCTTTTAGTAGAACTGGTAGTTTGTGGGTTTTTTTGGGGTTTTTTTGTTTTTATTTTTTTTTCCAAATTGTTCTTCAGTTATATTAAGCCTACTGAAACAGTTTAGTTAACTAAAAATTTATTCTTTGAATTTTGCACATACTGCCTAGAGCCTCAAAATCCCATGATATCGCCTGCTGTGATAGACTCTTGATTTCTTTCTCTTTGTCTCATGTCTTGAGTGGAACATGAGAACTTCCAACAGTCCCTGTTGGAAGTCAACCCATGGTCTCAGAGACCCAAAAGATCTGGGCTTCCTGCACATAAAATTCTCTATTGCAGTGAAGAGTTTCATAATGTCACGCAACACCACAAGCTTTTCAGTCTTTATATTCAGTTTGAAGCTGTGGACTGTGTCCAGAACTCAGTAATTTGGGTCCAAAATAGCTAAGAGACTGAGTTTATTGGTGAGTAATATCTGTCCTATACTTCTTGCCAATTATTATGAGAAAATTGCTGCCTGCTAACTGGTAAAAACATTGATGATACTATAATGTTAACAGTTAACAAGAACATGTTTTCAGAGTATTTTTGTAATCCATATAATAATGAACAATTGGAAGGGAGCATTTGTTGCAAACATTGCTTAATTACAGTCTAATTTTATTCACACACATTATATGCCCTAAATTCCAGTGAATTTTAATTAAACAGAACATCTAAAGATTGCAGTGACTATTTTTCAGAAAATTTCATGAAGGAATGCTGCTTTTTGGAACAGGTTTTGATTATCATATTTCCAAGAGCACAAAATACGAACTTGTCCTTGGGTAAAATGACAGGTATTTGCCCTTTTGGAACTGGAGGATAGCAGTGGAATGAAGGAAAAGGCTATCTCTGCTGAAAACCTTCATCTCATTCCTGTTCAGTGCAAAAGAGCACAGAAATTCCTGATGAGTAGGTTCTTCAGTGAATTCCTTGGCTGGGGAATATTTTTCTTCTGTCTGTGTTAAAGGAGAAACTAAATATACGAAGAGGAAGAAAAAGTTATCACTTGTAGTATTTAGATATTTAAATAATGCACAAGATTTCAGTGAATTTTAGCAAACTAACAAGTTTCAAAATACTGTTATTCTCTTGTTAAAATAACAAGGAACAAGGAAAGGTGTTGCATTGGGTGCTATATTTCTTAGGGGACCCATTTAAGTAATTTTTCATCCATAATAAACCACTGCATGGGTTTCCTCTTAACACAGAAACTGTTAAGCTCAGAGCGAACATTGCTATGGTGATAATGTATTGACTTTTTCTCACAGAGCAAAGAAATGGAATCCCGCCTATGTCTGAAAAAGGTGCATCTTTTATTTCCTACCTGTAACTGGTGCCTTCAGTCCCTGCCAGGAAAGGCTTCCAGTAACATTAATAGTACTATATTTGTTTTCAACACAGCAAAAGTTACATTACAAGCAAAGAAAACAGTGTTACTAACTATTCTAAATATGAAGGCCAGGCACAGCTGTGAATAATGAGGCAGTACAAAATACCACTTAATTTTTCAGGTTCCACTGTGACTCATTGTTTAGAAATAAAAAAAAAAATACAGAGAATAAATCAGTTTACTGATAAAGATAGTTCATTCAGTGCTCAGGAGAAAATTACTTTTAAAAAGACCAATGTAGCAGGGCAGAGGCATCCATTGTGTAAGTGGAAACTCAGCTGCTCTATGCTTTCTTCATCAGGCATCTTTCTGTGTTGTATCAAAGTAATGAAACAACTCTATGGTACAGGGAGGACTGGAGTATGTGTGTATGCCACAAATATGTGCTTGGCAGCTGCATGGCAATAGTTTTGGGGTTTTTTTTAATTATTCCTCAGCTTTGGCAAAGCCAGAGAGACACTTCGGTGCTGTATAGGAGAGGGGAGGTTTAAATTGTCAACTCAGTGGCTATAGAGATGCATGTTTCTGCTCCTTAACCTTCCCACTGTAAGCCTGTGGCTGAAAAATGATTAAGTGTAAATGAAGAACACCCTAGGGAAAAAAAACCCAAAAACTGTGTTTTTGAAAGCTGAACTATTTTATCTAAGTTGCCTCGGAAACTGATCTGCCTGTACTTCAGAGATTCCAATCTCATGCTATGGATATGAATTTGGCAATTTGCTGTTGAATACTGAGAGGAAAGAACTGTTCCTGATTCTTAATTTCTAGTAAGATGATACTAGAAGTCTTTTTGATGTTATCAAGAACAGATACAATAGCATATATAGTTGGAGAGACTAGTTAGAATTAAAATTTGAGATTTTTCAAAGCATTTTAAATATTGGGACAATTTTGAAAATTGTAGATGGGCTTTTATGTCATTATGGAGGATATAGACCCAGGATGTTCCAAATATGCAGATCATCCTTCAGATGGCAGCTTTTCATCAAGTTTATCTCACTTGCAAATGGGAAAGTAGATAAAAAATGGTGATCTTGTATCAATCTACTTGAATATCATACAAATATGGTGCAGACTATATCTTATATGACTGCCTTAGAAACTGTATGAGAGTTGAAGGTTGGAGAAATAAACCACTATAGAGTTTGCTTCTACATCTTAGATAGAGAGATTTTCTAAGGAACATCTTATTAAATATGAAGATCTGTTTGAATTTTTTTTTTCAACTGGTAATACATTTATAAATTAATTCTATAAAAATGAACACGAAGGTATTAATAACTGACAACGTGAAACTCATTGCAATCTAATGTAGATCATACTAAAAATAACTGTCAAAACACTGAAATTTCTTCATAATGCTCTCACTAATAAACACAGTCAAAACATAAATCTCTGAGTTTAACATTTGGGGCAGGAAAGTAGAGAAAGATTAAATGAAAAAGAACTTATCAGTAGCCATAATCAGGGAAGAATCAACAATATTAGAAAGTGTAAGATAAACTTTTTTTTATTTGTCAGTATAAGTTTGATATTAGTGATGAAGATATTCTACATGAAAGACCCACAAACTACAGGCCCATTAGTCTTACTTCAGTCCCTGGAAAAATAGTGTCACTAATTCCCCTAGCAACTGTTGCTATCCAAATGAAGCAGGTGATTGGGAAAAGCCAGCACAGATTTACCAAAGATGAGTCATGCCCAACTAGCCTGAACATCTTCTACAGCAAAATAACATCTTCTCTTGATGTGGGGAGCAAAGTGGATGTCGTTTGCCAGGACTTCAGCAAAGCATTTGACACTGCTTCCCACAACCTTCTCCTAGGCAAACTGGCAAGGTACAGATTGGATGGGTGGTCTGTGAGATGAGTAGGAAACTGGCTAACAGACTGCACTCAGGGAGTGATCGATGGTTTTTACTCAGGCTGGCAGCCTGTTGCACGTGGGGTCCTCCAGGGATCAATGCTGAACCCCACAATGTTCAACATCTTCAGAAATGATCTGGATGGTGGGATTGAAAGCACCCTCGTCAAGTATGCTGATGACACCAAATTGGGTGGTGAAGTGGACACATCAGACAGAGAGACATGGACAAGCTGGAAGGGTGGGCTAGGAAGAATTGTATGAAATTTAACAAACACAGGTACAAACACAAGTACAAAGTCCTGCACCTGGGACGACATATCCAAAGAGTGCAACACAGGGTAGGAACTGTGTGGCAGGTGAGCAGCCTTGCTGAAAGGGACCTGTGAGTCCTGGTGTTCAACAAGCTGTACACAAGCCAACATTGTACTGCTGCAGCAACAGAGGCAAATAGGGTCCTGGGCTGCATCTGCAGGGGCATTACTGGCAGAGGTAGAGATGTGATCACCCCACTGTAGTTGGCATGACACACCAGGAGTACTGTGTCCAGGTCTGGTCCCCACAATTCAAGAAAGATGCGGACAGACTGGAGAGGGTCCAAAGGCAGGCCGTGAAGAAGATCAAAGGGCTGGAGAACCTGCCCTGTGAGGAAAGACCAAAGGAGTTGGGTCTTTTCACCCTGGAGAAGAGAAGGCTCAGGAGGCATGTCATCACGGTATTCTAGTACCTAAATGTTGGCTACAAAGAAGACATAGGCTCTCTCTTCACAAGGAACCACACAGAGAAGACAAGCAGCAACAGCTACAAGTTGCACCAGGAGAGGTTTCATCTTGAAGGAGGAAAGAAATGTTTTACAAAAAAGGTTTTCAAGATGCAACTGGACAGGGTGCTAGACAATCTCTTCTAGGCACGCTTTCCCATGAAAGGTTGGACCAGATGAATGTAGGCAGTCTCTTCCTGGAGATTATAACAGCCTGCTTGTTTAGTTGACTTGTACAAAGACTGTGTCAAACAATTTCGTGCACATATTGTCATTGATAGTATGTTTCTGGGAGAAATTCAAATTCTGTTTTAACTAATGGTCAGATGAACATCTGAAGCAGTCACCTGCTGAGTGACAGGACAGGATTAAATGTTCCTTCTAACTGAATTTATACAAGTTTCTGTTGGGTGTCCATGGCAAAATATCAGCAGCAGAGGATCACAGGCATGGCCTCTGTGAGGAAAGGCCCTGTGTCAGACACAGCTCCAACAGACCCACTGCAGGGCACAGCTGAGCCCAGCAGCCCAGGCTGTGATGCCTCAGGGAAAATGTGTTTAAGAAAAGGCAAAAATACACAAGACAGAATGTGGAGAAGGCAACAAAAAGAGTGAGAAACAAGGAGAGAACACCATGGTCAGAGGAAGGGCAGAGGTACTCCAGGTGCCCGAGCAGAGATTCCCCTTCAGCCATGAAGGGGAGGAGAGGGTGGTGGAGCAGGTGGATATTCCTGAGGGACTGCAGCGCATGGAGAGCTCGCACTGGATCAGGGCAAATGTGTGAGAGAGAAGGAGTGACAGAGAGAAACCACCATGTACTGACCATCCCACCACACCCCCTGCACTGCTTGGGGTAGGGGGAGGTAGAGGTGTTGGGAGTGAAGTTGGGCTTGAGAAAAGGAGGAGGAAGGGCTTAGCTTTAATTGTTGTCTTTGTTTCTCACTACCTGTATCTATTTTAATTGCCGATAAATGAAAGCCATTTTCCCCAGATCGAGTCTCATTTACCCATGACAGTAACTGCTGAGTGATCTCCCTGTCTCTGTCTCAACCCATGAATTCTCACATCCAGCTTTCTCCTCCTGTCCCACTGAGGAGGGAGAGTGAGTGAGCAACTGCGAGGGTGTTTGGCCCTTAGCCAAGGTTAACCCACCACAGTGTTTCAAACAAAAATAAATTATTTTTAAATGCATATTTCAGAATCGTTATGATGGTCAATGCTAGTTGTGTTCTCCATTTTATTGTCCAAGGATCATTATATTTAATTAATTTGTATGGTTTTGTTTTGTGTTGAGCATTTAAAATCTATACTTAATAAATGGAGAGACTTTGGAGTTCAGAATACGTGTTTAACATTGGATGAAAAATTAATTAAAACAGAGCCGATAAAATACTTTCATGACCTAATTTGGAGAAGAAATAGAATATTTTCATATTTTATGGTAGGGCAGACATAGGGCAAACATGGAACAAGTGAGTAATTTTTATTAGCTCATCTGTAGTAATTTTGTGTCACAAAATTCTTGGTCAAGGACACTGAATCTTGTCATTCTGATCATGATGGATGCTATAAATCATCAGATCTCATTGAACTCAATATCTTAGAAATCTGAATCTCTCCTGAGAGAAAGGCATTGCCTGGTAATTTGAGCACTATATTATGAATCAGAAATATCTTTGTTTTTTCTTACCAGACTTCAGTGTACTCTCCAATTAGCTAATGTGGGAGCTATCATAAATCAAAAATGGAGCATTTGTCAACAATGCACTGTTCTTTTTCATTTTAGACTGGACTGGTATGAAATAGTAAGAATGACATGTCCTGTTTTGGTCACTATGTTTTTCTAAAGCTTTAGATAAACTGGAAAGAATTCAGAGGAAATCAAAAGAATGATAAGAGGGTTGGAAAAGCTATCTATGAGGTAAGGTTGAAGAACTTGCTGATACTACGGTGAGGCCACACTTTATTATCTTTGAATAGTCATGGTGGTTGAAGAAGGTCCCTGATGACTGGGAAAATGTAGATATATCTATTTCAAAAAGGACGGGAAGAAGTGATACAGTGAACTGTAGATCAGTCAGCCTCCCTTCAGTATCTCAGAAGATTATGGAGAAAGACCTTATGGAAGCCATTTTCAAGTATGTGAAGGACAAGAATATGTCTGGGATCAGGCAGCATGGATTTATCAAGGCCAAGTATGCTTGACTGCTTTCTATTATATTAGTGGCTTTTTGTGGTGGGTGGAGGGAGTGGTATATGTCATTTGCCTTGAATTAAGCAAGGCCTTTGACATAGTCTACCATAACAAATGTGTAGCCTACAAGGGGAGATACAGACTGGATAAACTACAAACTGGATGGAAAACTGTCTGGAACACCAGGCTTAACAGATAATGGTCAACAGATTGAAGTCTAAGTAGCAGTGGTATTCCTCAGGGGCCAGTATTGGGATTGATTCTACTTAACACTTTCGTCAATGACCTGGATGATGAAACCTTTAACAGTGCAAGTTTCTGAATGATACCAAAATGGCAGCAAGTGAGGAGGGCAACACTGATCAATACACTGAAGAGAAAAGCTTGCCATTTGGAGCAACCTTGACATCCTGGAGATATGGACTGACAGGAACCTCAGGGAGTATAGCAAAGGCAAATGTAAAGTCCTTCATCTGACACAGAACAATCACATGCAGCAATACAGGCCGCTGAGATAGCATCAGTGCAGAAAAGGACGCTGGGGTGCTGGTGGACGATAAATTTAATGTGAATCACCAGTGTGCCCTGGTGGTCATGAAGGCCAATCTCATACCAAAGTGCATTAATAAGAGTGTAGTCAGCAAGTTAAAGAAAAGTCTTTATTCTCCTTCATCTGGCACTCCAAAGGCCATATCTGGTGTATTGTGTCCCCCTTTGTGTGTCCCAGTACTAGAGATAGTCCAGAAAAGACCCAGGAAATTACAGGCCAGTCAGTCTCACCTCTGTGCCTGGCAAGATCATGGAGCAAATCCTCCTGGAATCTATGCTAAGGCACATGGAAAACAAGCAGGTTATTGATGACAACCAACACGTCTTTACCGAAGGAAAATTGTGCCTGATGAATTTGGTGGCCTTCTACGACAGAGCCACGGCGCTGGTGGATGGAGGAAGGGCAGATGACATCATCTACCTGGACTTGTGCAAAGCCTTTGACACTGTCCCACGTGACATCCTTGTCTCTAAGTTGGAGGGACATGGATTTGATGGAAGGACCACTCGCTGGATAAGGAACTGGCTAGACGACCACACTTAGACAGTTGTGGTCAATGGCTCAATGTCCAAGTGGAGACCAGTGACAAGTGGTGTTCCGCAGGGTACCAGTACTGGGTACTGGGACCAGTGTTGTTTAACATCTTTGTTGGAGACATGGACAGTGGGATGGAGTGCACCCTCAGCAAGTTTGCTGATGACACCAAGCTGTGTGGTGTGGTGGACACGCTGGAGGGAAGGGATGCCATCCAGAGGGACCTTGACAGGCTGGAGAGGTGGGCCCATGCAAACCTCATGAAATTTAACAAGGCCAAG
>WKFP01015254.1:1173604-1189744 GCA_011057875.1 Pterocles orientalis | reverse complement strand
AAAGAGGGTAAATTTAGACTAGACATTAGGAAGGAATTTTTCACTGTGAGGGTGGTGAGACACTGGAACAGGTTGCCCAGAGAAGCTGTGGATGCCCCATCCCTGGAGGTGTTCAAGGCCAGGCTGGATGAGGCTTTGAGCAACCTGGGCTAGTGGAGGGTGTCCCTGCCCATGGCAGGGGGGTTGGAACTTGATGATCTTTAATGTCCCTTGCAACCCTAATCATTCTATGATTCTATGATTCTATGACTGCAGACTTGTAAGCAGGGTGACTTTGCCTTCCCTAAGGAGGACAACTGAATAGAGATAGGGTTCATTTCTTCCACTGAGGTTTTCAATCATGTGATACTGAAGATGAAGGAACATTCTCTAAACTGTGGAAGAGGAGTATTTTAGATTAGATTAGCAAATGATGGCTGCATAAACTTACAGGTCAGCATTAAAGGCCTAAAAATAAAGAGGAAACTTTCTATGCCCTAATGGGAATAAGAAGAATAAGACTGTATAGTAAACATTTTAGGTGTATAATCTAACAGAGTAGATTAGATTTAGATGAGTAATGCAAATGATGGGCTTGATGTCTTAGTACACAAGTTAAATAAAGATTTGACTTGCATTCCAAAAACTTAGTTCACAGGATTAGAATATTGATATAGGAAAGTACAGTTTAATTGTAAATGGAAAAGAAAGATGTTGCCTTTCATATCACAGATATATAGAAAGACATTCAAGCCCTCAAAGTGGTCATAGATAGACACATGAAACTTACTTGGCTAAATGACAAAAATTTACTGTTGCAGTCAGGGTCTTCTGTAGAAAATAAAACTGTAAGTGTCAGATATTGTGGCTTTTTAAAGGGGAACTAATAGTTGAAAACAGGAGTTTGTGTCTGTGGAAATACTCCAGCTCTTCAGTCATCAGCTTGGAAAGAAATAGAGCAGATGGATTAAGGTAAGGTGGTGGAGAGTAAGTCTCTTTTGGATTTGGTTATGGCCGATGGCAAGACATTACTGTGAAGGTGAAAGTAGATGGATAAGGGTTAATATGAAATTATGAGTTTTAAAGTCCTTTAATCTTAAAATGGAGAAAACAACTAGTTTGACTTCAGGAAAGTTGACTTCAGCGAACTCAGAGAACTGATAGTTGAGAATTATGGAAAGTAGGTTTAAAGGAAGAAAGACCACAAAGTCTAATAGATTCTTAAAAGCCATATTTGTGTCACAGGTGTAAAACTCAGTGCAAAGAAAGGCTGAACAATTAATTTAACTGGGATAGGAACTCTTCAGCAACCTCAAACACCACAAGGAATTTATCTGAACTTATTAAGGATGAATATAAAAGAATAGCATGAACTTGTAGATACAAAAATCATAAAAGTATAAAATGAGAAACAGTTATTAGGAGGCATAAAATATTCTATAAGCATACTGGTATTTAGAAAAACAGTGAAAGATCTCTGCACAAAAGGAAAGGATATCCAATAGTGGAATATCCTGAGAACTCTGGAGTGTTTAATGTATTTCTTTAAAATTTCTTCACTAAAAAGCCTAATTGGTTAACAAAATTGAGACATATGGAAATAGAGGTAAGAATCATTGTAATATAAGACAAAGAAGAGGGAAAAGATTCATGAGTCATTTTCAAATCTGCTCAGCCAAGTAACACTCACAGTAGGAGATTCAGCAAACTGAACGAGACCATCTCAAAGCCTTTAGCATTTATATCTGAGAACTAATGCAGAATGTATAAAGGTCCAGAAGACTGTAAAAGGCCAAAAATAGCACTAATCCCTGAAAACCAGGGGGAAGGAAGTAGAACAGGAAACTATATCAGTTTGTCCATTACAGATCACATCAAAACTAATTATTCTCTTTATGACAGGGTAACAGTCTGATGGATAAAGAAGAAGCAGCAGATAAGATCTATTTTGGCCACTGAAGGCTTTAGGCACCATTTCACATGACAGTTTCTCCCTAGCAGAAGCTAGGGATCTAGGTGATCCCCCTGTTAGGTGGCTGCACAGGTAGTTGCAAAAATAAAGCCATAAAACTGTACAGTTATATCAAGAAGAGTTGCACAAAAGCCTATGCTGGGTTGGACACTACTTAGTGCTACCATTAATGTCTTGTATCAAGGACAGAGACGATGTTTACTCCATTTGCAACTAACATAAATCTGTCTACAAGCACTAAGGATGGCAGGATTTGAATTCAAAGTGATCTTGATTGACAGGAGTCAGTCTGACTGAAATAGTTATGTTTGAATTATATAATGGCAAATGAAAGGTTTTACACTTTGGTAGAAAAAAGTCAAGTGCAGAAGCATAAGATCGATAAGGCTGGCTTGGCCTTAGTTTTCCTATGAAGGAACTGGTTTTCTAAGTACAAACCAAATATGACTTAAAATCGTATTTTATCTCTTAATTAATTTTTAAAGCAATCATGTTAGATGGATGATATCCATGGTTGGAGAAATATATCTTCCTGTGCCCAGGCTTTTAGCCAGATGCACCTCTTCCCTCCTTGCATTTATTTTCTCATTTAGCAGTGGATGGTCCATCTCTGCTTTTATCGTCTGATGTGCACCATAGGCTTCAGCCATCTTTTCTCCAAAACTATGAAGCAAAGTCTTTTAGTCTTGGATGGCCCTTTTTCAGCAGCCAAGAAAGGTAGCATGTGTCAGATATTCAACTCCCTGTTTATTTCCAGCTGATGGCCACCATGTTTGCTTGATCCTCGGGCTGCTTAACTGATGGTATTTCTGCAGTACTGCTGTGAATATTACCACTTTCTGGCTCCAGGATAGCAGGGCCATTTCCTTGTCAGAGATGTAGTGGAATGGATTAGAATTAGCTGATCATTTCTTGGGACACAGGAAAGGATTATGCAGTTGCTTAAGGTCTGCTTAAGGACCCACGCCTATATAAAGTTCCAGACCACCCTGCTTAAAAATATATTTGTATAAATAAATAAATATCTGTATATCTAAGTAATTATTCATATAATTTATACATTTGTACAATTTCTAGACACACATGTATTTACATTTTCATATATGTGGCATATGTATTTAAATGTGAGGCCTCTGTTATCATAAGCATTTTTACTCTTGGAGTTGATGTTCTAGTAAGATTTCTGCCTGGCAAAATTAGGTTACTCTACCGTGAGTCATACAAGAGCCTGGGGTGGGGAGTGTAAAATATTGAGTATGAACCTGATTAGCTCTGTATACAATGACATAAATATGAAGGTGCTCTGCACACAAATTATTTAAATTGTTTTAAGGCAGGTCTGAGGTATTAGTATTTTCTTAATTAGAGCAGAGATTGTATTTACAGAGTTCGTCTTGATTATGAATGTTCATACTAGGCTCTGGGAGATTGTACTGAACCCTCTTCAGAAATGTTTGCACTGCCTTAGTATTGGGAGATATAGTAGCCCGTGTGGGGATGTTCAAACAAAATACAGCCTAGACAAGGATTCAGTGATGTGGACTGTACTTTGTTTTCGCTTTTATTGAGGCTTTTAGATTATAAAAATCTATTATAAAGATCTATGAAGATTGACCTATCTGAATAATGGACTATTTATCGATTTCATATTAATAGTTAATCCAAATGGAATGATACTGAATTGTGATTATATAAAATATTTGCATTTGTAACTATGATTGAATGGCATGCATGAAATCTGTTTTGCTCCATTGATTTTCTTTGTAAAGTTGTCTTGGTTAAATTACCAATGGAAATTTTTAAATGAACAAGACCTTTGACTAAATAATGACATCATAAATGAGATCATATGCACAACATGGTAGTTTCTTAATTCTGCCATTTTTTTATACCTAACGTCTATGTATAGCCACTAAATTTTTTTTATGTTGTCTGACACTTGCCTATGGAATTGAAATTAGTAAAATAAAACAAGAAAACTGACAAATTATCTACAGACTGCTTTCATCAGTAAAGTCTCTGAAACATTTGACAGATCAGTGACTCTTCTGATTTTTAGAATATGACATGCGCAGCAAATGATGGTCCGTTGACTGTTTTTTTGTTCTTTATGAATTGCCACTGCATTTTGTGAAAGGTCTGAAGAGAAAAAAAGTTTGGTTTCTTTACAAGGAAAATATTCTAAATCTAACTATAACTATTATATATACAGATATAATATTTTTAAGTAGCAATCAGTGCCAAGGACAACTGGGACTATATTGTCCCATGACTTGCCTAGCTTCTACCAGGAATTGGGTGAAATTTAGGCTCAAGAGATGATCCAAGAACTCTTTAAAGATCATGCTACCTATAACTTACAAAATGTCAGCACCATTAAGCTCCTGAACTATTTAATCAAGATACTAGATGTTGAGGTGGCTAAACTCTGCCTAAGTCCCTCAGAGGGATCTAGTCAACCAAGCATTTTAGTTAGACTTGGTCTGTGCAAATTTTACTGAGGTGTGCACAAAGGTCAGCGTTGGAGTGTTCTCCAAAAACAGCACGGGCACAACAGTGCCTTTTTTTTCACCGTAGCCTCATCACTGAAACATGTATGAAAGAAATGGGAAACCTGAGTTCATATCTTCTGCAGCCTCAGGTGATTCAGATACACAGAGCTCCTTTCATAATGACACCTTCACTACTGTCAGAGCACCTTAGTTTGTCTGGGGAGTGATGTCTCCTGTTTTCTTCTTGAAACTGGGATACATTGCAGCCAAAAATTTGAAACAGAGGTATAGAAGATGACAACTCAGTAATCCAGTGATTGGGGTTTTCAGCTAAAAGGATGTGGAGGGACATGTGCAGTTTTTTAATCAGAGACCTATCTAAAGGAAACTGTATCAATTGTTAAGTTCATATGAAAAAACTGAGTTTTATTGGCATACTCTAAGAGTAAAACCTACCTAATTAGTTGCCTGCTTTGTAAGAATAGTCAGATATTCTAGGTCCTTAGTGGCTTATAGCTATGTAATGTGCAATGTGAAAAACATTTTTTGTTCATGTCTTTATATGAGTGTCTTTTCACTCCTGTTCCAGGCTATTTACTTATTCAGTGTGTAGGTTGCTGTCCAGGGACTCTCAGACCTCCCCACTGGTGACATAGCACCCATTGCATCTCTGGCACCCAGAGTAATTCCGGTAGATCGAGGTGCTTAACTATTACATTGTCATGCCAAAGCATCTGTGGTCTCAAGCACATAAGGGAAGGAAACATGAGTCTTCCACATCATGCTCCATCTGAGAGGCTAATACACAGAGTGGAGACAAACACTGTTAACATAAGGATCTGGGCTGTGAATCCCATGTAGACACATGGGATTTCATGCAGAAAAAACCCCAGGGTTTAAAATACACAGCATCCTTTAGTATAGCCTACTCACTGCTCTAAATACAGGCAGATCTTCGTGCACTCTGCGTGGAGATCTGGAGTCTCTTCTATTTAATGGTGCTTTGCTGCAGCAAAGTTCTTTCTCTGAATCTAGCCCTAATCTCCTTTTCCTGACATGACGTCATAATATTTAAAGAAGGGTTATGAAAAGCACAGAATCAGCAAGGCCACTCCACTGCCTGAAACTATTTCTAACTGCTTTTTAAAAGTTGACAAGAATTTACATCGGCAGTTATCAATTACTCGGCTGTTACTATTTAAAAAAAAAAATCAGATGAGTTAAAAAGGGGCAAAGAATCTTAAAAGATTTCCTAGAATTTAGAAGTGAAAATGTTTTTAGCTCTCTTGAAACAGACATCAAGCATAAATGGGATTGAGCATTAGGAAAACGGCAATGAAAAAGATTCTGCAAAGTTGAATAAATGGAATTTATCAAGTCTATTGCTCTTTCTAGTAATACTATTACTACTAATAATGCATTATGTGTGCAGTATGTTTATGAAGTATGAAATAAAATATATTAATAAGTTAAAGCTATTGCCTAAGAAATTAAGCTGTGCCACACTACAGATATCTTCTAAATTAAGCAGACAATCTTTTATCTCTCTAATTTTTAATCTATTGGTCCACTGTTTTCAACATATTCATAAGCAATTTGATGTTCTAGAAGATATTAAGTGTACAGCAGAGTACAGAATATTTTTGTCTCTGGAGCTTAGAACTGAATGTTAGCTTGGAAAACATACTAGTTGAATTTCATAAATTCAGTCTGGTCCTGGAGCCTCTCTCAATGCAGACAATTCTGTTCCTATTCCTTTGATTGAAAGAAGTGGTTGATTTTGTTATCCATATGAGCAGCAGGCTGAATAACAAAGATTAAAGGGCACACGATTGTGTTCTTGCCAATGACAACAAAAGAATAATGGCATGTTACCATCCTCTATCGTTATAAGCCTTCTTTTGATTGCCCCTTTTACAGTTTCAAAAGAGGAATTTTAGCTTTAGGTAATACAAGGTAATTTTCTGTGGAATATTTCAGTAGTACCAAATAATCATGGATAATGTATTCTAGAAGCTGCAACATTTTCTTTCCTTTAAAATTAATGTTTTCCTATGTTTTTTAATCAGTTTAAATGAAGCTTGGTAAGCGATTGAGTTAACCTAACCGCAAGGACTCTTGTAATCTGAAGAAAGCAGCTAGAACTTTTTAGGATCCTGTGGAGACTAGAGCAGGTAAAAGACTGTAAGACTGTGCATAAAAATATGTTGATACTTGCAATAATTCTGTCTCTGTACAGACTGAATTCCTTTGAATCCTCTCACACACCACTCAGAATAGTTTCCACAAAGATTTTATGTGATGGGACGTGGCAGATTAGGGTGTTCATGTCATGAAATGGTTTACACATTCCTGGTGTGATATGTGCTTTGTAAAGTTTGTTAGTGTCCTGGGTCCAGCTGGGATAGGGTTAATTCCTCACAGAAGCTGGGAGGTGAGCATAGCCAAAGGGATATTCGATACCATGCCCGGGATACAAGGGGAAGCTAGCCCGGAGAAGGGTCTCTTTTGTGAAGCCCTTGGTGGTGAGACATTCATTGTGTCAGTGTTTCCCATTGTATTCTATACTTTGTCTTGTTGTTACATTCGCCTTTCTTTTGCTTTCCTTGTGTGGTATTATTAAAAATCCATTGTTAACTTACGAAGTTCCACTTTTTCCTATCCTTCCCCATCTTACCAGGAGAGGAGGGGGAGGGGGGGCGTTGCGACCACGTGGTGGTAGTCCTGACCCAAGACAGTTAGGAAAAAGGTGCCATGTTGATATCAGTTTAACATCTGATAATGGTGCAAGTATCACACTGTGAAATGAGTTGATATTTCTGTTTGCTATAAATAAAGGTTAGTGTGTTTAGTGAAACATTTTTTGTTGCGTAACAAAAGAATATTTTTATTTCTAATGGTTTTATTTTAAGATATTATTGATTGCTATTGATTAGGATGAGATTTGCCTTAACTGTTGTTTAGCAATTAAATTTTAGATGAACTGAGTAATTTTTTCTGTTGCTTATTTATAAGTACCATAATTTATGTGTATGTATCAGTCAAGGTTAGCCAAGTTACTGCCAAATTTTCTGAGTTGTTATTAATGAATGTCTGTGATATTGGCAACTCAAATCATAAGATGTAATTTTTGTTTCCTAATTAAATATCTCAGATCAGAAGTATCTGAATCAGAAGTAACAGGTAGTTGCTGCCCACAAATTAGTTAGCTCACACATTCTTTACTGCACGTGTGATTAGAGGACATGTCATACATACAAATATCCATTCTAATATGAAATCCTTTATGGAAAGCATCTTGAACTTGAACCACAAGATGCAAGCTTGACTGAGGAAAACATCTGTTGATGAGCACCTTCTTGGTGACTGAAAAACGTTTGACTGAACCAAATATCCATTACTAGAACTAATTTGCAAGATATGTTGTAAAATGTAAATAGGCTAAAGTTTAATAAGGATCCCACAAGGAGACAGTTCTTCAGTAGCTAATTGGTGTGAATTGACTAGACAGGCCTATCTTCAGGCATCCAAGCAAAGTTAAAACTTTTCTTAATTTTTTTTCCCTATATAATTTTTTCATGAGTTACTGTTCACCTGTGAAAGCCTCAAATTGTAAAACATGTATCTATCCACCTGGAGGTGTGCTCTTTCTCTACTCTTTTCTTATTAGATATGGGAGTGGCCCTTAATACCTAAAAATTTGTTGTGCTAAATATTGCTGAATCGTTCCCTTTCACCTTTTGTTTATATAACTCCTAGCTACAAGGAAATTTTAAAGAAAACTGGAATCCAGAAATGTTAAGATAAATTAATGTCTGTAACATATTATGACTGAATAGACAAAAGAATAGTTACTCAGTGTCATTCCTCAACATACGTGTTTTTTGTTATTCCACGTACAGACATATCCCTGCTGAGCTAGGAACATCAACAGTTAAGAAGGAACATAAATAATTCTCCTGGAATAATCACTGCATCAGCATTTAGAAGCAAAACATATGGGAGGCAGCTCTTAGGTAACCAACTGGGGTGAGAAAGTGCTGAAGAGCTGAGGTAGGAGATTTGTGGGGTCTCTCCGGGAGTTCAAACCCACATCTCCCCTCTTAGGATAAGACTCAAAACGCCCATCTAGAAGACCTGAACAGACCTGTATCCCATCATAGCCATCTAACCATTGACACTGGGTCAAAATTACCTTTCTGGGTAGTGATTTGCACTTGAATTAAGTGTTTCATGCCACCACCAAGGTTTAGGAACAGATCGTCATTCAGAGTATACCTTTACAGCTTCGCAAGACACCATTCCCGTAGCTGCTTCCTCTGATTAATTAGATAGCAGAACTTCATTAATGTCTTAACAGCAGGGTAACTTGTGCCTTCCTCTAGGAAACAGCTTAATAATTAAGAAAATGCAGAAATTATGTACATAAGTTGGTACATATTTACATTTTATATTTCAAATCTCTGAAAATCTGATGCTGTGTTTCAATAGAAAAGCTTGGTTAATGTTATTGAAATAAAACTTGTTTCATGTGGCATCCCCTGATCCAAAGAAAAAAAAGGAAAGGAATCAAATAGTAACTCATGGATGTTATTTCTGTCCATTTGCTTTTAGTGAGAATTTTGTATTAAGTGCAGCTAAAATCTGTTCTTCTTTAATGGAAATCATGGTATTGGTCCCTATGGAGGAGAAAAAGAAGAAGAAGGATCATTTAAAGTGACATCTGATTTCTGCAGTCTGTTAATGATTCCCTTGGAGATTTCTGAAAGGATCCTGGAAACAAATGGATAAAAATTGCAGCATCAGTGGTTTTCTCTGGGCTGACACTGTTGCTGCAAAATTCGTTGTCCCAGCCAGAGTGGGAAGTGCAATTTCTAACTACTGTTACTCCCTGCTATTCGAGACCATGTAATGTAGACCACATTAGCCAAGAGATCATGTCTACATCCCTATATACTGAGGTCATTTGTCAGCAATTACTTCATTGCCAGTTCATTCAAGTTTAGAACATAAGTAAATAAGCACATGCTATGATTGTGTTTTATTCAAACTTGCAACTCGAGGCCACCCTGTTAAGCATCTTAGATGGAGATGAGAGAACAAGTGTGAGGGCAACAAGATGTGTAATTCTGATATAATGAAAAAAACAAGATGCTTTTCACATTCAGATTTATTACAAAACATTTGTAAGATGTTTCAAAGACTTCTGCTAAAGTCTGATTAATAAATGCAAGGAATTAGATCTTTGAGTAAAAAGTAAAATAAAAGGGCATATTTTTATTGAATCCATTCTGGAATATCTAACTCCTGGGAGGTCAAAATATGCAATCATTTATTTTTGCTGGAAGACAAAAAGAACTTCTGACTTGGTCTAAGAAGACATTTATTTGCCAGCAGGTTGTTCTTCAAATCTGTCTACTCCTACACCAGCAGGCTTCCTGCTTGCAGAGACAAAGTTACAGCATTAAGCAAGAGATAGACGCTCCGATTTTTCGGAGCCTTGGCTAGAGGGAAGGCTCAACTATCCCTGCATTGCTGAAGGGGACAGGAAACGACAGGTGAGAGAGGAGCAGGGGCTGACCACACTGCAACTGTTGTAGAGAAAGGAGAAGTGAAGTAGGGTTGGTAATAATTCCATTGCCTTCCCTCTTCCTGACCTTCGTCGTGACATTTTATTTGTAAGGCTGGTTTCCATGACCACATCTGTACTGCCAAATGTATCCAGCTCTGACTGAAAGTGTCTGAGATCATGGAAAGGCTGTGATGTGGCCTAACAGTGTGATGTTTTACTGGGATGACATTAAGGTCAATGGTGAGACATAAAGGTTAACGAAGGTGAAAAAAAGGGTTCAAAACCTACTGGAACAGTATTGGAGGATGGTTAGGGCAAAATTTACCAAACCTGATTCAGTCTCACTACATTGCACGCTATTTTTGAACCCCAGACTGAAATACCCAGAACAGTGCCCAGGTATGCTCATAAAAAAATATCTAATAATCTTTTTACTTGTCCTCAGCATTTCTGTAACTGGAGGTGTAAGTCAGCAAAACTATAGTATAGCATATTCCTCTGGGCTGAAGTTTACTTTAACCTTTTAGATCCACAACAAATAGCTGTAGAACTATGGGATAAACTGAAAAGGCTGACATTAATTTCAGAAATCATGGCTATGCGTATTTGCTAAGTTTAATAAATAGGTAATTGCCACATCTTGTTCTTATCCATCTTCATGAAAGGTATTGCAGTCTGAAAACTCATCTGCCCATCAGTCAGGGAAATGAATTATCACCTTAGTCTCATCTAGTTTGTCAGAATTTGCCCTGTGGGTTTGTTACAAATTTTTCCAGTACTAGCAACAAAACAAATGCTGCACAGTAGATATTTCTAGAAAGTTTCTGACATGGTGTCTATGCAAGAAAATCACCTTGAATTATGCTGGGTTGTGGGTAAGGTACACATAAATATTTTCCTTATTGTTTTCAGCATCTTTTTCAAAACTTGCAGCCACCTTTCTCTCAGTACTCTGTGTTCTGTCCTAGAGCAAAATTCTGAGGCATTTGAGTGCCCAATTTAAAGTATTTTTGTGCTGAAATCCTGAAAACTAGTTTTGAACCTAAGCTGATGTGTTCTGTACAGAAGTAAAAATCTGCTTGGGCTGTGAGAGTATTTGGAACTGGGTAGTTAAAGCAGACATTCTTACAAAAGTGGTCTGTTCTGCACTTGTATTTGGTACCATAACTGGTCCCTGTAGCTTAACCTGTCTTTCTTGTTTTCAGTGGTCCTTGATGAAGCCCATGTAGTGATTCCTCCTCATTTTCAGCTAGAAATTTGAATTTAAAACTTACATAAAACACAATCAATATTTTCCTTTTTTTTTTTTCTTTTAATTCAGTGCTGACAACAGGTAAGACAGATGCAGAACTTTGTCACCAGGAAAGAAGGACATTCACAGGATTAGTCTATAAGCCAGCCAACCATCTGTCCATAATTTTTCTTCTAAAATATAGGCCATATTATTAAATAGTTTGTCTATGTTTTAAGTTCCAAACTCTAACTCAACAGATTACCATACTTTTAAGTTACCAGTAAATTTAAAATGTTTTAAATATGCAAATGCTGAGTTGCCTTGGGATTTTAATATTCATATTAAGACTCAAAATGGAAATTATTTCAAACACTTAATTTAGACTTATGAATATTTTAAAAGACCAAATTAATCTGTAGGATGTAACACAGTGCCTGAAGAATGTTTGCAAGTCAGTGAAGTTAAATGAGATGGTGTCTGTATTTTTATTTGAAGTTATTTTAAAATATAGATAATTTCTTAGGGAGTATCACATGATGATTTTTCCTTATGTTTTGTTGATTATAGCATATATATTTTTGAAGTAAGATAAATTACTTAGCCTTCATATTTTTCTTAGCAGAGTAAACTAATGAATCATACAGGCGTCTACATTGTGTTGGTGTGCTCTTTCAAGCAAAAATAAGCACAAATGCACAGAGGATACCCATATAAAATATTATAAATAATAATCCATACAAAAATTATTTTAATGTTTATTGACATTATAAGGTTAGGAAAAGACACAGGAATTCAGGAATTTATTTTAGAATTTAACTATGAAAGCCTCAGTCATTCTCCCAGGTTGCTACCCATGCTGTCAATAAAAATTAATATTTATCTATCACAGAAATTGTTATAAATGACAATTGTTATAAATGCTAATAATATTACAGTCCCAAGATTTTCTTCCAGAAAAGTGGTATATAAATGCTGTAACTGATAGCCTTATTTCATGTTATAAGAAACAGAAATCTGAAGCAAGAGTGCTGAACTGCAAATACTCTAAAAATCATTACAAATTACAATTATAATAAATTATAAATAATGATCCAGGTATTTGATTTTTTTTCCCCACAACTGGTAAATGCTGACAATCATGATAGTGTCCATGTACTACTGTGAACACAAGGAAAGAAATAACGATCAGCCATATAACATCAGCTCTTCCACCTGCTGAACAGAGAAATTGCTGTATGTTATTTCTGGAAACTTGACCACGCATGTGACACCACTGTGCTGAATACAGCTATGGTACTGCCTGGCTTTCTTCCCTTGGTTCAGCAAATGGTCTCCCAGAAAACACAAGGGCATGAAATGCACCACTCTGTGGTTAAGGTGGTGAAAACTATTATCAATCACCCACATCAATCGGGAGGATGTCCACAGCTAACTAGCCCTACCTAGCACCTCCTCTGAGTTGCATGTGATGCCCCTTTGATCATAAAACAAAGCTGACCACTTTCCATGCTGTTTATTTTGTTCTTAGTTGAAAAGCTCTGAAACTGTGGAGGACTGCATTTTTAAAGTATGAAACCTAAAGTATGCATTCAGACTGTCCTCCAGCAGGCATTTCAAAATGAAGCAGCCTCCCAAAAGTCTTGCATCATATCTACCAACCCTATGGATGTGTCATGTCATAAAGCATCTAAAATGGCACTAGATGCTGATGGCTGGGCATTAAATATCAACTTCTCTTTTTCTGAGGGAAAGCATGCCTTCAAAACTGTGTTCTAGAAACTGGAAATACTGCATATGCACATTCTTGCTGCAATTAAAAAGAAAAAAGGGATAGCCAGTAAACTTTGTCTTTTAAAATTACAATGTTAAAATACCTATTGTCACTTTAATTAGCTTTGAGATATAGAAAAGAGAGAATAGCTACAACACAAATTTTAATTTTAGAAAATAATTCTGATTACTATCCCATTTTCAAATTCTGACTAACTCTGCAGTCTGTTTTGAAACCAAAACTCAGTCCTATAGTATGTTAAAAGTTGTGATGGAGCCATTCAAAACAACTGTGTCAAACACAAGTGCTTTAAACCATCTGACCTTGATAGTGTCACATCAAACTCTGATTTCCTCTGCCTTTGTATTTGTACTCTAATATGAGAAAACATGAAGTGTAGCAAAATTACTTGAATAAGTATTGAATGTTTTCTTGGTATGAACTGGAAAAGTATACATAAGTATAAATATGTTATGTTTCTGATCTTTTATTCTAACTACTTTAGACAAATAGTAGGGCAGCATAATGACAAGACCTACACAGAATAAATCTTATATTATGAGCACATGTGTGTGCTTGCCTTTTTCTTCTTTTCATTTGCATTGAATTTTCTTTTATTTCACCACATTCACAATACCTTGTTCTGAAATAACTACTACTGAAACCTTGTTAGTTGTTCTGGTGACAGATACGTATCACACCCCTCCACCATAAATCAATTTCAAGGAAAATCTTCCAACTTTTTAAAAAATGCAAGAGTACTATTGAAATACTAAGGTCTGAGCAGTGAGGCCCTGAACCAAAGTTGACCTCTAAGTGAACCTCACAACCTGACAATATACGTAATATGTATAATATTGATCACATAGGCAATATATAACCTTATGAATACATGCCAATTTATAAAAGCTTTTGTTGTAACGCTTATAGAGCATTGCTGTAACACTTGCTGTAAAATAATAGTTGTGTAATGGTAGCCCCACTTGCCAAAAAGAGATATACCTATCTCAAACCTTCAAACAGACCTCTAGATGACAGAACGTGGCAGGGCGGTGACGGGCTTTGTTTAGACACATAATCAAAGATAATCAGACACCTTTACTTCTTCTTAATTTTTTCTCAGGTTCTGGCCAAGTGCGGGAAAAAGTTAACAAGGAAAAAAAACCACACCAGATGATTTTCGCAGCTTAAGATAGAAAGTTGTTTATTTAACTGTACAAAAGCGGGGACCGTTTGCAGGGAAATTTGGAAGCCTCCTCTATCCAGTGGACGCACTGTATAGAGATTTCCCAATTGCCAGGATGAGTTCTCCAAATCTTCCGCTGTAAATGGGCTCCCGAGCGTCTGCGGATCTGGATGATGGTAACATAAGGCAATTGGTGATGTATCTTTCTTAATCACTATCGCTAACTCTATGTAGTAATGATTAAGTACATTACCTTACTTTGTGCTTGCTATAGTAGTTTGCTTGTTGTCTTGGTGCTTTACCTTATTTTGCTTTATTTTCTCTGTACTGTTTTCCCCATTACTTTGTCACTTTGGATATAAGTAAAAATAAGTTTACTTTTTTTTTTTTGGTGCCTGTGACCTCTGTGCTAAGCCTGTCAATTGGCAAAACAACTATTGCATATATCTAAATACACACACCTATTTTTCCTTATTGCCTAGACTTTCCTCAAACCAGCTGATTAGAAATGGATTCCATTTCAGTTAAGCATGCGTTGCACCAAGCAGAATTTATTATTTCCTTTATTTATTTATTTATTTACTTACTTACTTACTTACTTACTTACGGGGCCTGAAAAAGCGGGACCTCTTGTCCTTCGAATATCCACTAACATAAGACTATAGGCTTCTGGTATCTCTCTGTCTCTCCAAAAATTCACTTCCCTTCTTTATCACATTTGTCACTTGGAGCATTCAAAAGTTTTCAGCCAAAATGTTTCTCTCTTTGAATGTTGAAAAAGCTTTTCACACCAGCCTGAAAGAATATAACACGCTATAACTGAAATGTCTGTGCATGTGATTTGTGATTGTTTGTTGCGATATAGCACGTATACCAGTGGAATTTAAGCTTAAGCAGCACAATTTAATTCACTGGTGAGAACTGCCCTTTCTGAACAGCTCAACCTCTTCACTCCACTGAAGGCTGACTGGGAATCAGAAACTGGGTATTCCTCTCAGCGTCTGAGTCCTTTGAAGAACTCAAATCCCAAAGGAGCTTTCAGAGCAGTTCCACCAAACATAATGAATCAGCCTTCTCAGAAAACTTAGTTGAAAATGTCCTTTCCTCTAGAAGAAAGCTAGAAGATGGAGTGGTGGTTTTTTTTCAATAACCCAGAAGGGATGCCATCCACCAAACCCGTGTGGCCCTGATTCAATGCTGTGTCTGAAGGAGTTAAAATCTACGATTTTCAAGGCAGTGCCTTAACAGCAGGCTCTGTCCTGCCCCTTGTCAAATCTGAAAGCAGTGCAAAACATTGGGAAGCAACAAAATAGCAAAGGAAGGAACATTACAACATATAAATGGTCAGAAGAATCACTGGAGATGCAAAATCTGTGTACTGTACTCTAAGACTGACATGATTCTACTTTTAGAAGTAAGCATGAGTCTTCTTGAGTAGTGATATCACCTACTACCTTTTTAAAAATCACTTCCAATCCTACAAAGTTCTTTAAAAGAACCTATGTGTTCAAGAGAACATTATGCAGACCAAAAAGCCCTGAGCTCTAGGGAGGCTTTAAACTAGGTCCGAAGCGGGAAAGGGGAATTACCAGGCCCCTTACAGACAGACCTAGGGGTGGCACGCTGAGGGTAGGAGCGGATTCGACAGTTCAGCTCAAGTGCATCTACACTAATGCACGCAGTATAAGCAACAAGCAAGAGGAGCTGGAGGCGACTGTGCGGCAGAACAGCTATGACCTAGTGGCCATCACAGAAACATGGTGGGACGAGTCTCATAGCTGGAGTGCCACAATGGATGGCTATAAGCTCTTCAGAAGGGATAGGCAAGGAAGGAGAGGAGGTGGGGTGGCTCTATATGTTAAGGAGTGTTTTGATTGTATAGAAATCGAGGATTGTGATGATAAGTTTGAATGTTTATGGGTAAGAATGAGGGG
>WKFP01015254.1:1089146-1173584 GCA_011057875.1 Pterocles orientalis | reverse complement strand
CTGGCTGCAGCGGTAAAAGATAATAAAAAATGATTTTACAAATACATCAGTAACAAAAGGAGAACCTTGGAGAATCTCTATCCCTTGTTGGACACAGGAGGGAACATTGTCACCAAGGATGAGGAAAAGGCTGAGGTGCTTAATGCCTTCTTTGCCTCAGTCTTCAATAGTCAGACTAGCTATCCTCAGGATATACAACTCCCTGAGCTGGCAGGCAGGGACAAAGACCAGGACAGCCTTCCCACAATCCAGGAGAAAGCAGTTAATGACCTGTTATGCAACCTGGACACACAAAAGTCCATGGGGCCAGATGGGATCCACCTGAGAGTACTGAGGGAGCTGGCAGGGGAGCTTGCCAAGCCCCTCTCCATCATTTATCAACAGTCCTGGCTAACAGGGGAGGTCCCAGAAGACTGGAAATTTGCCGATGTGACGCCCACCTACAAGAAGGACCATAAGGAGGACCCAGGGAACTACAGGCCTGTCAGCCTGACCTCTGTACCGGGGAAGAATATGGAACGGCTCATCTTGAGTGTCCTCACACGGCATGTGCAGGATACCCAGGGGATCAAGCCCAGCCAGCATGGGTTCATGAAAGGAAGGTCGTGCTTGACCAACCTGATCGCCTTCTACGACCAGGTGACCCATCTAGTGGATGAGGGAAAGGCTGCGGATGTTGTCTACTTGGACTTTAGCAAGGCCTTCGATACCGTGTCCCACAGTATTCTCCTAGAAAAGATAGTGGCTCACGGCTTAGACAGGAACACTCTTTGCTGGATAAAAAACTGTCTGGATGGCCGAGCCCAGAGAGTCATGGTGAACAGAGTTAGGTCCAGGTGGCGGCCGGTCACCAGGGGTGTTCCCCAGGGATCGGTTTTGGGGCCTGTCCTGTTTAACAGCTTTATCAATGACCTGGATTAGGGGATTGAGTGCTCCCTCAGTAAGTTTACTGATGACACCAAACTGAGCGGGTGTGCTGACCTCCTTGAGGGTAGGGAGGCTTTGCAGAGGGGTCTGGACAGGCTGGACCGATGGGCTGAGGCCAATTGTATGAGGTTCAATAAAGCCAAGTGCCGGGTCCTGCACTTTGGTCACAACAACCCCCTGCAACGCTACAGGCTCGGGGGACAGTGGCTGGAAAGCTGCCCAGCAGAGAGGGACCTAGGGGTGTTGGTTGACAGCCAGCTGAACATCAGCCAGCAGTGTGCCCAGGTGTCCAAGAAGGCCAATGGCATCCTGGCCTGTATCAGAAATAGTGTGGCCAGCAGGACTAGGGAAGTGATTGTGCCCCTGTACTCAGCACTGGTGAGGCCACACCTTGAATCCTGTGTTCAGTTTTGGGCCCCTCACCACAAGAAGGACATTGAGGTGCTGGAGCAGGTCCAGAGAAGGGCAACGAAGCTGATGAAGGGTCTGGAGCACAGGTCTTATGAGGAGCGGCTGAGGGAACTGGGATTGTTTAGTTTAGAGAAGAGGAGGCTGAGAGGAGACCTTATCACTCTCTACAACTACCTGAAAGGAGGTTGTAGTGAGGTGCGTGCTGGGCTCTTCTCTAAAGTAGCAAGGGATAAGACAAGAGGAAATGGCCTCAAATTACACCAGGGAAGGTTTAGGCAAAATTTCTTCACTGAAAGAGTGGTCAGACATTGGAACAGGCTACCCAGGGAGGTGGTTGAGTCACCATCCCTGGACGTGTTCAAGAAACATGTAGATGTGGTGCTTAGGGACATGGTTTAGTGAGTTAGGTGGTGTTGGGTTGGACTTGATGATCCTTGAGGTCTTTTCCAACCTTAATGGTTCTATGATTCTGTGATTCTATGAGGGGGATTTCAGATGTGTTTTGATGAAATCTAGACATTTGCCTGCTGAGCATTCTGGCTGTTTTGAATACCATCTTCAGTTGTCTCCCTTTACAGTGACAATGAAGATCATTCTCAGGAGACATTTAATTATTCACATAACTTTTAGACATCTAACTTCTTTGGCTAGATTAGTCTTAAATTGATCTTCTCTGGCCTTTTTATGTAAATGATTTTATGCAAAGTGAAAGTTCAGCATCATTCTGAAAGGAACAATATTGCTTTTTCCCGTTGTATTGCAAGTATATTTTGTCATTATGTATGAGAAGCAGTTGAAGCCACAAAATTGCAGCTCTTTCTAAAAACTTATGCATATGATTTATTATAAGGCAACACCGCCTGTGCTGAACAGAGTACCACAGTGCTGTCAGAGGTGGTGAGCTGTGGGCTAAATGAAGCATCCCTGAAGGATCTCAGTATTGAATCCTGTTCCTGCTCTGTTCTCTACTGAAAAGGCACTTGTGAGCCTTTTTTGTGGTTTCTGAGCTTGTGATACTCATTAAGGGTTTGATAACATGGCCAATGTGTCCTCCATGGCTCTGTCAGATGTGCTTTATGTGGGTCACAAGACAAGCAATGGAGAGAATTCTAGTTACTATCAAATGCAGTGCAGACTGGCAATAGATTTGCCAAAGCAATAGCCTGAGCCTATATTGAGTATCATTTAAGCCCAGCACCTTTTAAATCCTCTGAGCCATGCCAGAATTCTAGCAATCTTACAATTAAAGAATGAATCAATTTAAATTAATGTCCAATTTACAGTGTAAAATGTTTATTGCAGTACAGTAAGCACTTGTTTGGGTATCTTAAAGAGTTACTAGGAAAGATGATATTGTTTTAGCAAGCAATTTATGACATTGTGGTATTCTTGGTGAAATATCAACAGGATGATAATTTATTTTTCACTTAACTGTGTTACCCCATTTGCAAGCCTTTGTCTGCACCATGATCTTGTAATAACCACGGTTACCTGCTGTCTGTCCTCAGTCCAACCAGTTCTTTGACGAGTAAAAGCAAGTGTCTGATATGTGTCTTATTAATCTGCTGTCTTACTAAGTCAAACCCTTCTAAAGGTTGATATGTTAAATACAGCACTCAGCTCCAGGTTTCATCATATTTGTTATGTCTGCTTACAGGACCTTCTAACTTTTTAAAGCCAGATCATATTTTTTATTTTGTAGCTGACCAAAAATTTTTTCCAGGATCATAGGATCATAGAATGGTTTGGGTTGGAAAGGACCTTAAAGATCATCAAGTTCCAACCCCCCTGCTATGAGCAGGGACACCTACCACTTGACCAGGTTGCTCAAAGCCTCATCCAGCCTGACCCTGAACACCCCCAGGGATGGGGCATTCACAGCTTCCCTGGGCAACCTGTTCCAGTGTCTCACCACCCTCACAGTAAAGAATTTCTTCCTAATATCTAGTCTAAATCTGCCCTCTTCCGGTTTAAATCCATTACCCCTCATCCTGTCGCTACATGCCCTTGCGAAAAGTCCCTCCCCATCTCTCCTGTAGGCCCCCTTCAGGCACTGGAAGGCTGCTATAAAGTCCCCCTGGAGCCTTCTCTTTTCCAGGCTGAAGGATCTTCTCCAGGATCCTCCTTGCTGCAAAGTCAGAGTTGCCAGATAATTTATTGTTTCTTTCCCATTCTTTTATCAAACTTGATGAGTATTTGGTATCCTAGATTCTTATCTTCTAAGGGGAACACTGTCTCCATTTTCTCAAAGGAGTCTCACTGCCAAATCAGGACAATGCAACGATAAGCCCAAAGCCAGGATGGTTGTACTGGCAAGGCACTAAAAAACCCAACAACATTAGACCTTCAAGAAAGAAGACCTGAAGTATTGATTCAGACAAGCATGACAACTTTTGAGTTCTTAGTCTTCAATCAGAACTGTGTAGGCATAGATGGCACATACCCCGGGGTACTGACTTTTGGAGGATCAGAGTAGGCAAACACAGCTGTAAGACTGACACCCAAGCACTCAGTAGAGCACCTACAGTTTCTGAGAGTTACACAAAATACACTACTCCTAATGAGCTCTGTTTTTGAAATAATTTATAGGTTGAGAAGGCTGAACATTTTAATATAGACAGTAGTCACTCATCCAATGACCCTACCTACAAAGCCAGAAGTGCTGAAAATAGAGGATGTTATCTTAAAATAGAGTATGTTATTTAAAAATATAATTTTGAGACTTTCTGAATGATGACAGATTATATTTTCTTAAAAACATTTTCAACATTTATTAGTGCTCTGCTAAATTGTACTTCTTTAAATGATATATAACCACACAACAAATCACTGTTTTCCTTTCACAGTACCTTTCAGTGATCCATAACATCAATTTTAATTTTTTTTTTTAATAAAGAAGTTATAACATTGACGTAGTGAGAATTCTTAATGTTTTTGTTTTTGGTTTTTTTTTTCAGTAGAAATGTAAAACTTAGCTTTAGTTTTTTGATAAATGATCAAAGAGAAGCTCTGGAAAGATTCATCATTGCTGTAAAGGTAAAGAAAAGATATGCATCACAAAATTAGGAATAATTTGGCAGAGTTTCAAGACACTATGAGACTTCTGATAAACACAATAACAATCTCTTGTACTGGATTTTTCAAATAATTTAAATAAAGACAATGATAAACTGCCACTGCTGTCCCCACCCAAAATAACTATTAAGTATGTTAAAATTATAGGTTACAGATTTAAATGACTTTTCACATCAAATTATGTTCTTGGTTACATCTGTGTTAACATTTATGAATTTATTTAGCTCAGTGAAGACATGCTAATGAAAGCAGCTATAATGTGGTTTCACAAGCTAGTTGCATCAGTTTTAAAACAATGTGAGACTTCCCATGCTGCAAATCAAGCGTCAGTATCTCTCCCTCAACATCACAGTAGGGGAGAGAGGTGAGCAAAAGTTTGTCTACCTAAAAGGGCAAATAGGTGTAAAACCACATTGCAAACTGGAAGCTCAGGGTTTCAACTAATTAATGGAACAAAATCCCTGTAATAAAGTTTTTGTCTTCTTTGAGGTATATTTATATAACATATATATATTTAAAAAATTGTTAAAGGACCTATTATTCCACTTCCATCCCAATTATTCTGTGGAGACTGAGTATGTTTGTGGTACAGAGCAGCCTAGGAGACACAATCAGGGAGAATTAGGGCCTCATTGTGCTAAACAACCAACAGGCAATCGAGCTGACAATCGAAAGACGACTATTTGCATTTGAAAAAAGAGTGAAATGAATTTGCTATGCTGAGGTCTTAATCCTTCTGTTTGTAATCTTGCAGGTAGTTTAATTCAAATCAATGGGATGACTTGCTTGAGTAAAACGAGCAGGATTTAGTTCCTCCTTAGTGCTATGCGTTAATTAAAATGAAGGGCAGCGAGCACGAAAGCAGTCATACAACAGGCTTGCCTTGAAGTCTTTTGTGTCTGCCTGAGAGGAAGAGGTGACACAGGACTGCTGTTTTTCCTTTCAAAGGACAGATTGTGCACGCTGTTCTTTTTACATTTTGGTCTTTCATCAGGGAACAATAAAAGATACTGCACTTTTCTCTGTAAGGCTTGTTTGCACGGGAAAATTCACTAGTGCATTTATTGCGGCATATAATCAGACCAGTGTAACAACCCATTGCTAATACTGTTATGCCAGAATAGTTACATCATAAATGTCCCCATTTTAAACAGCACCTTTGTTCTGAAAGTATGATCATATACATAAGTGGCTGCACTGCTACACCTACAGAAGTCCTCACTGCTCAGGAATATATCCTATGCAGTTTAAGTGTCCTCCTGCGTACTGGTTGGCACTCTCATTGAAGAAATACTCAATTTTATGTTTACACAAAGAGCTCTGACAATCACCATGTGATCTCCTCTAGACGGGTTTATCACAGGTACCCACAATGCCTCCTGTCAATATAATTCAGGGATTAATCCCAATCCAGGTGGGAATTTGGAGCTGCATATGCCCACCATATAATCTAGGCAATTACATGGTCAGACTTGACCTCTCTGTTCTCCACTGTGATGCTTGTTAGCCCTTTGCTCCCTTATCTCCAAACCACCGCTTCCCTTCTGGCTAAGGACCAGAACTAACTCAAACCTTTTTGTCAATGCAGACAATTTTTTGTAGAGAAGCAGGTTTCTAGGAAGCTGGTGGGATCCCTTATGGGTAAGAAAGGGTGATGGAAAATCTGTAGGGCTCTAAGGAAACTACAGATGGGGCCAACAAGCAAGAAAAAAGGGGTTTGAGGTGCTGTGACAAGGCAAGACTCCCTCTTTCCCCTCCAAGGCCACAGCCTCTTTCAGACCTTTCTCATTCCTGTGGAGATCTGGACAACCATTTTGCTTACTGCTTGTCACCCTCCAGAGTTTCTCAAATTGTAGAAAGAGGCAAAAGAGGCAAGACTACCCCACCGAAGAAGGAAAGGAAGTAAAGTACAGCACAGCCAGAGCTACACCACATAGCTGTAGATGGTCCTCTACACATTTCCTCCTCAGGAGGAACAGAAGACTGTATGGGTGGAGACACAGATTGTCAGGCTAAAACAGCTTCATCACCATCTCAGAAATGGGCAAAACATCCGTCTTGCCTTAAAATAGATACAGATTAATATATAGGAGGGCCGGTCCCAGAACCTACTTCAAACCAGAGGTCAAGAACTCAAAATTAAATGGTAAAAAAAAAAGGAGAAGAAGAAGGAAGAAGGAAGAAGAAAAAGAAGAAGAAGAAGAAGAAGAAGAAGAAGAAGAAGAAGAAGAAGAAGAAGAAGAAGAAGAAGAAGAAGAAGAAGAAGAAGAAGAAGAAGAGCAGCACCTTATCTGACCCTTTTTTATGTTCTCTTCCCAGTCATTTTCCCCATATTGTTTTTTCCTCTTAATGTCCAAGACCAATAAAACATCTCCAAGAAAAGCTTCACACCTGCCATCACCAAAACTCTCACCTCTGTCAGCTGCTTTTAATTTTAAGATTCAGCACAGGTGGAAGAGGAAATTAGAACCATCATGAACCATTTCTGGGCTGTTTCCCTATTAACATGTATATGTTATCATATGAGCCTACATGTGATTTTAAAAATTATTTTTCAATATTACAATAACTAGATTAAGAACAATAAGCTGGCACACCCAGTGCTGATTTCCAACATGATGTTCCAGCCTTGTAATTCTGACAAAAGTCAGGGTGAGGTGTATAATGAGTTGGTTTAAGTTCTCCTTAAATAGGAGAGGAAATAAAACTAGCCATTTTTGTCTGGCCTTTTGTGTAGTGAACAACAGAGCAAACGTTCTTATAGCCTAAATGGGAATACAAAATTAGTGCAGTATCATAGCAACAGACAGAGGTTTGTATCAATATTTCAAGGATTATGAACATCCTTGTTAAGTGTGTAGTATATTGATATTTCATAAGGAAAACCTAGTAAATTAATGCTAGAAAAATAAGCTGTCAAAACTGAGGATCTTAGATTCCTTATTGTTGGTATTTGTTTAGCACTACAAGATGGAATTATGATTCTCAGGCATCTTTCTTAGTGGCAGAAGACAGTTCACAAGAAAAGGTGTACTCCTGACACACTGGGACCAAAAACCTTCAGATGTTATTGGGGAGGACATCATACTTCAGAATTTTCAAATCAATGTGCAGATTAATCTTTTTTTTCAGAAATGAGTTTTCATGTTTCCTTTTCAAACTGCATGAATTGTCAACAAGGGTGTAACATGAAAAGCTTGTTTTATTGAAGTTAATGGCAAAAATACCATCTTCTGTAGAATTTAGTCTGGTCCAGAACAGGGGTTCTGTGGCAGGCTGGACTGTATTTTCTTTTTGGATTATTTCTCGTACCAGGTTGCTTTGGTCTATTTTGTCCAGGTTCTTAAATATTGTGTGTTGTAACCAAGCGACATGACTAACATTTTGAAAACACCTAACTAGCTTCCTGCTCCAGGGCTAGATTCACAGAAAAATGTGCTGTTATGGTATATGCCTTGCAAGCACATTGCTGTCTGGTGAAATCCCTGCACAGCACCGTGGGATGAGAGTACCATGCACATCAGCAGAGGTATTTATGTGTGTACGTGTTTGTGTGCGCGTGCATGTGTATGTAGAATCAGGGCTTATGAATGAGGAGCATAAAACCCCAGCAAGCCGAATAACGAGCTACTGCAGCTGGTCAGTAAGAAATATGGGGGGGAAAGTACCTTTAAAAAGATGGTAATTTAACTCTGGGTTACATGAAGTACTTGCATTAAACTAGGATTCAGAGTAGTTAATATAATTGGAGACCAGGCTTCATTCTTGTGCTGGCTGCCACTCCCTGTCACATTTTAATGCTTTTATTCAAGGTAGAAAAGATTCAGCAGGAAGTACAGAGGGTATTCGTTCTTTCCAGGAGAGCCTTCTTACTGTCTGAGAAATTGAAATTATTTCAAGGAATGTGGAAAATGCAGATTAAATCAGCTAACACAGTTTAATTACCCTCCAGCTGTATTTTGAGAAACAAGAATGATTTTTGAGACATGCTTTTAGTTTGCAGAAATCAGTAAATGCTTCCCGGTGGTGAATTCTAACCAGAGAGAGGCATCTGCTCCAGCTGTGACCCAGCCTCTCCTTGTCTGTCTGGAAGAAAAGCCAAACAAGGATATCACTCTTCTTCAACAGGGACTTTGGAGGAAGAAAAAGCATCCCCATTCTTTTGCCTCAGTAACTTCATCAGTTTTTCCTAAAACTCTACGAAAACTGGTACTCTGACCACATCAGACTAGTTAGGGCTTGACAGCAGTCCCACAGCCCATGACCATGGGAACATATCACAACACTTCATCCCATTTTGGGGCTGAGTCACAGTCTCTAAATTCTAGTTTTTCTGAATATGTCTGATTTGTGAAGATTGCTGGGGATTTGAGGATTTATTGCTGGCCTTGGGGTCAAATGGCATGGACTGGCTGAAAACCGTGCTGGTTAGGGTTAGCTTTCTCCATGGCAAAAGGGTTTTGTCTACAACCATTTAAAACAGAGGCAGGGAGTAAGCACCACTTAGACAGTGAGGACAGCTGCAGTCTAGTGGTTAGTAGTGTGGCTTCAATAGGATTTTAGTTCTTCAGTCTTTTTAAAATATGATATTCAGCCTTCTAAAGGGCTTTGAAAATTGTATAACTTCCCCTATACAGAGGAAAAGCTTTGAATAAGGCTTTACAATTCTGATTTTTTTGAGCTACAGTGTTTTGATCTGATTCTGTATCAAAATGTATTGCTTTTTCTAATGATGTGGGCCAAAGTTATCCAGTATTCTCCTTTACAGAAGCTCTGACAAATACAGAGGAAACCTAGAAAAAGATAATAGAAAGGTTAAATAGGATATGCATGGGATGTCTTAATTTCACTTCAAGCTGGGCTAATTAACTCTAATTCCTTTTAATGAAAGGGGTGATTAAGAAAGTGATATTCAAGCTCTTGTGTCTTACCCTCTGTTTGCTTTAATGCTGTTATTACTCTGTTATCTTTCTCCCTTGATTTCTGTAGGTGGAAGAGAAGAATCAGGCCCTTTCATTTTAAGGATGTCCTGGTTTTGTCTGGGATAGAGTTAATTGTCTTCCTAGTAGCTGGCACTGTGCTTTGGATTTAGAAGGAGAATAATGATAACACACTGATGTTTTAGCTGTTGCTGAGCAGTGCTTACACTAAGTCTAGGACTTTTTAGTTTTCAGCTTCTCGTATTGCCCCACCAGTAAGGAGGCTGGGAGTGCACAAGAAGCTGGGAGGGGACAGAGCTTGGACAGCTGACCCCAACTGGTCAAAGAGGTATTCCACACCATATGATGTTGTGCTAGACATGCTTGTAATAAGTAACTAAGGATAATTGGCTGATCAAACAAGTTAAGCAAGAGAAGCATTCTTGCTGTTCTTGCTGTACCAGACCTGGGAGCATCCTGTTTTGACAAGAGCTTAACCACAAGACTATAGAAATGTGTTATCTTAAGCAAACGATGTTATGTCACCACAGCAATGTATGCCTTTGTTTAAACTTTGAGTTAATTAACTGTATGGAAGAAGAAGTATAGGTTGCTGGAATCAACCTCTGCAAGGATAAAAGGGTCCCTCAGCTTGCTTGAATTTTGTGATCCTTGGTGGAGCTGCGTTTCCCGGGCCGCCCAGCGCTGTTTTGCTTTCCTACCTTAATAAACATTTAATTAATCTAAGTGGGACTTAAAGTGTCTCAATTCATCTATAACAATGCTGAACAATAAAACTGGGGAGAGCTGGCCAGAAGGCAGCTGCAGCTGCTCGAGGACTGGCTGAGTATTGGTCACTGGGTGGTGAGGAATTGCATGGTGCATCAAATGTTTTGTATATTCTTTTATTATTTTTATTAATTTTCCTCCCTTTTCTGTTCTATTAAACTGTCTTTATCTCAGCCCATGACTTTTACCTTTTTTCTGATTCTCTCCCCCATCCACTGGCAGGGAGTGAGTGAGTGGCTGTGTTGTATTTAACTTCCTGTCAGGTTAAACCACAACAGAAGGAAATCCTTGAAATCAGGACTGTCCTCTGGCACTGAAAATCTGTGCAGCACAGGAAGGCAACCAGTTCCCTGAACTGGTTTCTGGAGGTGCCCGAGGGTGCCATCCCACTTGGAAACAGCTTGTCTGCACTACAGTGTTACTTCTTTTGGAAAAATGGACATATTCATTTTCACTGAACATGAAAACTTGATATGTCTTAGTCAAGCTTATTTTTCCTATAACCACCTCGTTCCTCCAAATTGCTGTTGTAGAGGTAGCTTTTTCTTTAAATTAAAATTAGAGTTTCTATTGTGTAATAATAACGGAATATGGCCGGTAGTCCTTTGTCATTGAAAAATACATGCTTTCAGTTGAAAAGATGCATTTTTCTTATCTTTGGTCTTTCTTCCCAGACACTTTGAAGTCTGAGAAATGATGCAGCAGACACTGAGTTGAAAACTAGAAGATATATAATAATTTAAGTGTCAGATGCCTAGTATTTACTGTTCTTTTAGTTCACTATGATAGAAGACTGCAGCTGTGCAAATTAAAAAAGAAATCTTAAAAAGGTCATATCTTTCATTACATCTTTTTTCCTGCTAGTTTTGTTTCTTTTCAAAATTATATATCCGTCAATTAAAATCAGTATATATTTTATTATCCTTTTTTACATGTTCATTTTCTTGTTGCCAGTGGCAACTGCAAAGAGAGTATACACAAGCAGCCAGTGTATTCCATGCTTGTTTTCTAGTTGTTACTGTGTCATGGACAAAGCACTTGGGAGGATTAACTCATTGACATAATTTTCCTCTGTTAAATTAGGGTATTATTGATTCTGTTTGCGACAGCCTCAATGGACCCCAAGAAGATATTTCATCCAATTTTCTACATTATAGCTTGTCTCTACATGGGAATTTTGGAATGAGGTGGGTTTTATAGTTGACTACATCACTTATATACCAACCGAGTGATCACCTGTACTGTTAGCCGTTGGCCATTAGATATTGCTTAGGAATGTTTTAAAAATAATAACCCTGTGTACCATTTGTATGTGAGTTTTCCTGAAACTCACCCTTCCTTGTAAGGAGTTTTGTAAAGGAGTCAAAATAAATATTTTGCCTGGACTACAGCTAAATTGTCTACATGTTGTATATGGGAAGTTTCCTGTACTGTTATGCACTTTGATGTTTAAATTTTGTTTTAATTTATTTTCCTAAAACTGCTGTAATCCATAAACAAATTTATCTTCACTGTCACAATTCAGTCCTATAGCTCAAAAGAGAGAGACCTAGGAATGATGATTTATAAAGCTGAAAATTCATAAATGTTCACAAAAAAATTCTTTCTAGCTGTTGCAGTTGCTGCTTTCCTGTTTTAGATTCTGTTTTAGGGTACAGTCTAACCTGGATGCAATAAAGACAGATTTTTTCCTTCTCAATCCATTGTTTCAAATTTTAGGCACAAACTCCACTCCAGAAACGAGCAGCTCAACAACATTTTTTGCTGACATCAGAAAAAAACAATGCCTGTAGCAGTTAGAGATCAATGAGGAAACTTTGGAGAGATGACTAAATTACATAAAAATTACATACTATGAAAAGGACTGAAGATGTTGAAGGGGGCAATACTCAGACTAAGGAACCAGTGACCTCTAAAACAAAAGGTTCAGCTCCAATTCTATTGAAAATTTTTGAAAATCGTAATGGTTTTTCTGTAGGCTACAAAGGAGGCTTCGGTTTCAGTCTGTTACTTTGTAGGTGAAAGTCACCCTTCCATGGATAATGCTTTAAGAAAAGTGGGCTGTTTCACAATATTTTGATGATCTATCCAGGCACTGTCACATACTCCAAGTGCAGACTGATTTTTTGCTCCTTTTTTTCTGCCCGTCACCTGATACTGTGATGCTTTATCCATTGGATGGATAAGAGATTATGTTACTGTGATGGTTAATCAGTTGTAGTCAAGAATGCAAACATCACAGTGGAGCTGGATGAGTTAAAGTTAACGGGTATGTAACTGACAGGCATGTACAGCATAAGCACTTTTTATTACGTACTTCTCAGTGCCACTCAGTTCACAGCATGCTCCACAAATATTGGCAAGGAAATATGTCATGTGCCAGGGAATGAGTAATAGAGATTTGTGTGAATTATGGATGCCAGAGAATGTCTAATTATAGCTCATGAAAGACCAAACAATAGGGGTAAAAACCAACAGAAACGTTCCCTCAAACCAAAGGTGGATTAATGAGGGTTGGAGAGAATTGACAATATTAATAATCACTGAAATTCCTATGTGGCCTGGAACACATGGGTAAAGGACAGGCCTAGATCTCTGGAAAAGAGGGTCTGGTCATGACAAAGTGCAGGATGAAATGAACTTCACTTGTGCAAAAGGGATTCCAGCATCTTAAATATAAAACTGTGTGTTAAACTAGGTTGGAAGCAGGAAAAGAGCAGCTTTTCCCTAACAAAAAAAAAAAAATCTGACTTGTACTTCCAACGTACAGAATAAGGCAGCAGATGGAGTTGCTAGGAGACAGAAGGCAAAGAACAAGAGCATGAATGTGCTCTGGTGTCTCTACACAATAACAAAGAGTATATGAAATGAGCCAGAGCTACAGATCTCACCATCAGCAATTACTATTACAAGTGATAAAATTTAGTCTTTGTGGTAAACCAGGTTAATGGTAAATCTGAACAATTTTAATAAGAGGATCTATGAAAATTATATTTAATGCTACTTTGTGGGCAATCTTTGTAACCACAGAACTACAGTACGGTTTAGGTGGGAAAGACCTCAGAGTTCTCTAGTCCAACCTCCTGCTCAAAGCATGGCCAACTCTAAGGTCAGACCTGAATTCTCAGGGCTTTCTCCAGTCATCTCCTTCATGAGTGGAGATGGCACAGCCTCCCTGGACAACCTGCTCCACAGCCTGACTGCCCTCATGGCGGGGAAAGACTTTCCCCATATACTGTGTGAACCATTCTTGTTTCAGTTTATGTCTGCTGGATCTCATCCTCCCACCACGCATTGTTGTGAAATGTCTGGCACCATTTGGCTACTGCCATAAAAGACAATAAAAAATTTTCCTACAAATACATTAACGACAAAAGGAGGGCTAAGGAGAATCTCCATCCTCTATTGGATGCAGGCAGAAACATAGTGACAAAGGATGAGGAAAAGGCTGAGGTATTTAATGCCTTCCTTGCCTCCATCTTTAATAGTAAGACCAGTTTGTTCTCTGGATACCCAGCCCCCTGAGCTGGAAGACAGCAATGGGGAGCAGAATGAAGCCCCCATAATCCAAGGGGAAATGGTTAATGGCCTGTTAAATCCACTTAGACACACACAGGTCTGTAGGACTGGATGGGATCCACCCAAGTGTACTGAGGGAGCAGGCGGAAGTGCTCACCAAGACATTTTCCATGATTTATCAGTAGTGCTGGCTAACAGGGGAGGTCCCAGTTGACTGGACGTTAGCAGATGTGATGCCCATTACAAGGGCCAGAAGGAGGATCCGGGGAACTACAGGCCTGTCAGTATGACCTTGGTGCCGGAGAAGGTTATGGAGCAGATCATTTTGAGTGCCATCACACGGCATGTGCAGGACAACCAGGTGATCAGGCCCAGTCAGCATGGGTTTATGCAAGGCAGGTCCAGCTTGACTAGCCTGATCTTCTATGACAAGATGACTTGCTTAGTGGATGAGGGAAAGACTGTGGATGTTGTCTACCTAGGGTTTAGTAAAGACTCTGACATCCTGCCCACAGCATTCTCATGGAGAAGCTGGCTGCTCATGGCTTGGATGGGTCTGTATTTCACTGAGTGAAAACTGGCTGGCTGGCCAGGCCCAAAGAATTGTGGTGAATGGAGTTAAATCCAGTTGGCCAGTCACCAGTGGTGTTCCCCAGGACTCAGTACTGGGGCCAGTTCTGTTTAACATCTTTATCAATGATCTGGATGAGGGGATCGAGTGCTCCCTCAGTAAGTTTGCAGATGACACCAAGTTGTGTGGGAGTGGTGACCTGCTTAAGGGAAGAAAGGCTCTACAGAGGGATCTGGACAGGCTGGATCAACGGGCTGTGACTGACTGTATGAGGTTCAACAAGGCCAAGTGCCAGGTCCTGCACGTGGGTCACAATAACCCCCTGCAATGCTAAAGGCTTGGAGAAGAGTGTCTGGAAAGCTGTGTGGTGGAAAAGGACCTGGGTCTGTTGGTCAACAGCCAGCTGAATATGAGCCAGTGGTGTGCCCAGGAGGCCAAGAAAGCCAACAGCGTCCTGGCTTTTCTGAGAAACAGTGTGGTCAGCAGGACTAGGGAAGTGATTGTGCCCCTGTACTCAGCACTAGTGAGGCCACACCTTAAATGCTGTGTTCAGTTTTGGGCCGCTCACCACAAGAAAGACATTGAGGTGATAGAGTGTGTCTGAAGAATGGCAATGAAGCTGGTGAAGGGTCTGGAGCACAAGTCTTCCTAGAAGCAGCAGAGGGAACTGAGCTTATTTAGTCTGGAGAAAAGGAGGCTGAGGGGAGACTTTATCTCTCTCTACAAATACCCGAAAGGACGTTGTTGTGAGGTAGGAGTCGGTCTCTTTTCCCAAGTAACAAGTGATAGGACAAGAGGAAACAGCTTCAAGTTGTGCCAGGGGAGGTTTAGATTGGATATTAGGAAAAATTTCTTCACTGAAAGGGTTATCAAGCATTGGAACACGCTGCCCAGGGAAGTGGTTGAGTCACTATCCATGGGGGTATGTAAAAGATGTGTAGATGTGGCACTTAGGGACATTGTTTAGTGGTGGACTCGGCAGTGTTAGGTTAACAGTTGGACCCAATGATCTTAAAGATCCTTTCCAACCTTAATGATTCTATGATTCTATGATCTCCTTGCTGACATCCCTGTAGGTATTGGGGACTGTTGTCAGGTCCTCCCAAGAGCCATCTATTCTCCAGGCTGAACAAACCCCAGTCCCTCAGCCTCTTTTTGTGGGCAAGTGGTCCAGCCCCAATCCTAGTGGCCCTTATTGAACTTGTCCCAGTTTATTGATGCCTCCTGTGCTGAGGGCCCAGAACTGGATGCAATATTATTGACATGGTCTAACAAATGCTGGCTGCGCTCCTGTTAATATAGAACCAGATGTTGTTTGCCATCTTTACCATCTTTTGCCAAGGTGTACTGCTGGCTCATTTGTAGCTCACAACTATAATACTAATGCCTAGTTTGAAACGACCAATACAGAAGGTCATCAATGCCTTGCAGTCACTCCAAAGCTTTTACATTTTATTACAGTTGGCTAAATGATGTAAGAAAAAGGAGATGGTGCTGGGTGGAAAGAATAGCAGGGTCACGTGCAGTACTGATGAAATGTGAAGTGAAAGTAAAGCCTGGCTGGGAAGTTGTCTTGGGAAAGATAAAATGAATGAGAAATAAGAGAAGTTTCAGTAGACTATGACTGTAGCACGCTAGGAGTAAGAAAGATTTAGTAACAAAATAATTTTCTTGTGGGAGAATCTCAGGCAACTTGGCCACCACTGGATAACAAAGCATCATTGATGGGCTTCATAAGATACATTAGAAAACAATTTTAGAATATAGAAATTAAAATATCTGTTGAATGCTTAAGAATTTAATCTGCTTCTTTATGATAATGCTTATGAGTGAAAGAAAAAAAGAAAAAATTTTATCCAGCTATAGCAGAATACATATATTTGATAATACAAGAAGAAAAAGAGTTTACCAACTATAACATTAGAAAGCCCTCAAATTTTGAGACGGGTATGTATGCAGAACAAAGAAATATGGTGAACAATATGTAAGTCAGGGAATTAATTGGTTCTATGAGTGGAGAAAAATATTGGCAATTAAAACCCCCCAAACCCCCAAGCAATTCCTCTGGAATACAATACAAGGCATGTGATTGGAAGAGTTATTCATTAAATCCAAGATCTAGGACTACAATGTAAAATGGTAAGGATAACCAAAAAAGTTTAGAGAGAGCTGTACAAAGTTTTGAGGCAGAGGCAAGGACCTCCTCAAAGCCTCCAAATAAACTCCCAACATTTACAAATAGTGGAAAATCAGGAAGGGCTTGTAAATTTGGGTTAAATTAAAAGGCCAAAAGGGTAAGCTATGTCCTTAATAAAATCAGAAAATATTAATTTTCAGTAAAAAATAAAGATGTAAGACATTTTGAAAATAATTTCAATTAGTTCTGTTTTAACCTCCATTACTAGTGGAACTAGCATATAGAAAAAATCATACAGACAAAAGAAAGAAAAAGAAAAGTATTGCATGCAGTGAGTTTACACTGCACTAATGATTCAAGAAAAAGTTTGCTGGAAGAAATTGCTAAGTGAAAGGAAGAAAGTGGCATAGTTCTTATCTGTATTTTAATAAACTATATCATAATTATCCATTATTGTTTTAAATATTTATTCCAAATGCTAGTAGCTATAAATTCTGTCACAGAGGTTGAAAAATATCTCATAAAACTACAAAGAGTACCAATTCTGGGCAATGTATTGAATTTAGATGACATCTGCTAGTCTTCCGTAAAGTTCAGTTTTATCATCTAAATGCAGTGGTTAATGATCTAAAAAAACCAATGTGTTTGTGTTCTTATGAGATAGGGTGTTGCAGATAATCACAGAGTTGGCATAAGAAGAGCAAAATACAACTAGAAATAAGAGTAGATAAAAATAACAAAACTGTTTTCAGATCCCAGAAAATGCATGCATTAAGGCATTTGGAGTAAACCACAAAAAGCTCAGAAAATAGAAACAGGCAATGAATTTGGGAGGAGTCACCAAGCAAGAATGCCGTGCAGTGCAGGAATCCGTACACAGCATGAAGCCCTGGAGCAAGGCTGGTTAGCCAAACCTGGTCTACAACATTCAGCACGGGTCATCCCAGTGATGAAAATAAAAACCAAAAAAGAAAAAAAGCAAGCAAGTAAGCAGGGCATTCAGTGCTTGACCAGCTGATACTAGTTCTCAAGCTAAGACTTAGGAGAAAATAAGCTTCAAATAAGCTTCAGCAGTTGGCATCTCTCAGTTGCAGCTTCTCTGGGGTTGGCTTGTGCATAACCTGTCTGTAAGGATCCAGTGGGGAAAGGATGACTGTGTCTGTGCTGGTACCACCACCTGTTCCGGGGATGGATTCCCAGTTCTCCAAGCAGTGAATTGTGTCCAACAGCCTGCTGCACTCCCCCTCAAGCAACTTGACCATTTCTTTAGCATTTGGAATAATGGGTGCAGCAGCTATCCCTTGCAGCCACTTATTCACAGATGTCTCTAACACTGGTGTATTTGTGCGTGATGCCAAGGGTGTGTTTGCATAAAGGGTTATGTGTTATGACAGCTCGCCACCTAGTAGGATGCTGTTCGAAGCCTAGGCCAGGTGGAGGTGGTGAGAGTTGGCTCGCTTCCACCCATAATGCTTATTGGAGCAGGCCCTGCAATGGTCTTGTCATTGAGTCAGTCACAGGTTTTAGCTGGGTGGATACCGAGCTGTTCCACCTCATGAAGGATTCAGTGTGTGCACATGGGCAGTAGGAGCAAGCCCAACTGACAGCTCAGTGTACCCAGAACTTGTGTTTGCCAGCTACTTTAACTCACTCTTACCACCTGGCAAGCCCTCAAAATGAAAATAGGCACATTTCATCTAGGAAAGCAAATGTTCACAGTCTTTATTGCAATACTGGAAACCTTCTTTATGCTAATTTTCAGGTCTCCTTGTCCAAAGGACCATAAATATTTATGATGTTTTCCCATGTGCCTACGGAATGAAAATATGTATACACCAAGCTTGTAGAGAAATAATTTAAAATTCAGACCCAGAACGTGTCTATTTAATATCAGTATAAAGATAAATAGCTGTCAATATTCCTTATCTTATTATCCAATGGCATTATTTCTATGCTGTAAAAGGTAGAACTTCCATGATTAAAGTACATAAGGGGAAAATGAACCCAGCAGTAAGAACACTTTGCAGTGTCAGCATGCATTGTGTCTGGGACAAGTTCCTCAAGTGCTCACCAAAAGGTTCATCAAGGTAGACATGAGGGGCAGAGTAAGGCTGTTCACCTTCTTTGTGCCTCTGCTGGAGGAAATCTAAGAGGGAGCAGAGAACAGAGGATGGACTAAAAACATCCCTTTGTGCACTGTAGTTCAATAGTTCCTTGGTACCTCTGCAGCTGTGCAAAGATCTCTACCTAGACAACTGAAGTGTTGTTGATTTTACACTACTTTCCCAAGGGTAACAGTAGTTCTGCATTGAGCAAGCATTTAAAGCAAGACTGACAAGACTAACTGATATGTAGTGGAGATACTGGAGTCACAAGTCTCAAAAACACTGCCATGAAATGGAAAAAAAAAAAAAAAGTCAGTGCAAGGCCTTTCAGATCATTGTAGTCTTATTCATATTACCATGTATTTCAGCAATCTCATTAATTCACCTGATTACAGTTCTGAAATTCTCACTAGCTCCATTGTGGGATATCTGACGATTTATTTAGGCTTCTTTGTCATTCTGAACTTTAAAAGTGAATTGATCTTCAGGAGTGTCATTTAATCTGCAGGCTTAGTTCATCCAGGTGGTCAGAGTTCACATCTTTGAACACGTTTGTGCAATTACTTTTTATAAGATGAAGCTTTGCTGATTACCTCTAATTTTGACAAAACTTTGACCAAATTGTAGCTCTCTGCTAGTAAGTGAGTAACTTTTGGAATGTTCAATTCAGAACTGACAATACATCAAGACATAATGAACAGGAAAAAAACCCAAACCATTGAGAAACTATTTTCCAAGAGAGTCCTCTTCCCAGACATAAGAATTTAAAGTACAACGAAAAAAAGAGGTAAGTTAGCAGCATATTTCTGTAACCTTGCTTGCATAATGTCATGTAATCACTGATTTTTCGCGGTTGTTCATATTTTGTCTTTCAACTTGTCGTGGTTCAAAGCCAGCTAGCAGTACACACCACACAGCCACTCATTCACCCTCCCCGCCTAGGGTGAATCCAGGTCTTAGGAACCCAGACATGAAGACAGCAAAATACCTGAATTTCAGGCACACTGCTGGATTTAGTGTTACATGCATAGTCTATCTAAACAGTGAAATGCCTCGTTATAGGATCCAGAGCAGTAAGTGGTGTGAGCAGGGAGCAGACAGCAAAGACACTGCTGGCGTAGAAGTATTCCTGAAGTTCTCCCATGTGGGGTATATGCTCTCTGAGGAATAAGCACCTCTACCTACTTGTGATTCACCACTAAGATTCACCTCCTGAAGTCAGTTTTTTTCTTCAGAGTGGACACACTCTTTCATTGTAAAGGTTGAAATCATAACATGGAGGTGTTCCCCTTGGTTTTTTTATCATTTCAGCACATGTCTAAGCACTTAGAAACTCGGATTCAGTTCCCTCCTCTGCTGTAGGTCTGAGGGACTCATAGGTCAAATCTACCTTCTTCATCTCCTAGATAAATCCTTCCCCCTGATTTTGGAGGTGTGCCACTGTGCAATGCTGCCAGTTGTTCATTTCTCTGCATGACTTGTAGCACAGTGGTTAGGTTACCTTCTCAGAGTTGTGAGATGTGGATTTGAGCCTCCATCGGGCTCAGGAGGGAGGTGAAAGTATGTGAAAGAGGTGGAATTATGTCCCAGGTCCTGGTAAGTGCCCTAATTTTTATATAATTTGACACAGAGTGGGTAACTTTGTCATCATCTTTGCCCTTGGAGGGTACATGAGAAAAAATTACAGGGTTCAATTGCTATTTTTACCAAATCTCATTTTATTGCAGTTAGTCTTATTCTCAGATCAAGTACTGGATTGGGAGCTTTGGGGAGGTGAGGCAGATGAAAGGTATCAAGCTACAGTTGGTGTGCTATCTGGGATATGTATGGAAGGTCAACACACATAAAGGACATTAAAGCCAAACAAGAAGTCAACTGGGAAGTCTACACGACTTTCATCTCCCTGTACTTATCTTGACTCATAAATCCTTAGTTATATTTTCTCTCCCCTGTCCAGCTGAGGAGGGGGAGTGATAGAGTGGCTTGGTGGGCACCTGGTGTCCAGCCAGGGTCAACCCACTACAGTCAAGCAGAAGATTTGGTGTTGCAGTTTTGGATACAGAGGCACACATCCTGCCAGAATACTGCTTTCACCCCAGTCCCTTTTAGGTAGAAAGAAAACTGATTAATTCTGTTAATCTTTTGCTTTAAATACGTGTCTCTGGTGTATCTGTGGTACTTGGCACCTCGTAGTCTGCTACCATTTCCCACCTCGCTCCGGCTCCGGGGTGCAGTGGGAAGGCCTCCCTGTAGAGCTGAGTTCAAAAACTGCTGCCACCAAGAATGCAGGTGCTGCGTCAGGTGACACCAGCAAATCAGGACACAGATTTTTCTCTTCTCTGACCATCTTAAACCCACGTTCAAGATATCTCTACCGGCTTGACCACTTCTTGTGACTCCTGCTGGGGAAAAAAAAATGCTTAGAGGCATCTACATTCCCTAAATATGTCTATTCTTTGTGCTCTAAAGTGTCGTTATGAGTTGTTATAGAGGTGTGGCATTTTAATCAAGATGCTGTGAGCAGGTAATGGGTGAAGCAATTATTTCATACGGTAGTAAAAAATGCTTTAAGATCTTTTATGTTTCATTAAAATCTAGTGTGTTTTTATTAGTGCAAATGTCATTGCAGAACAGTTTCATACAAGAAATGAAGAAACTTCAGTGAAAGTAGATGCAGGATAAAATCAACATTCAGTTTAGCTCACTCCATTTAAAAGGAAAAATATCCACATGGCTCAGGGACATGCAAAATGTTTTCTGGTTTAGGGCTTAAATTAACACCTAGCTGAAATAGCTGTTAATATGCTTTAGTGATTCAGTGTGTACCAAAACTAAATTTATCTTCTAATGAAATGAGAGAATCAGTCAAAACCCAGCATGTCATCTATCTTAATGAATTCCTAAAGAAGGGCAATGTCTAATAGCCTCTTTTGACTTCGCTGTGGTAAGAATGATAGAGGGAAGGAATTTAAAACTAATGAGTCTAAATTATCTTTAGTCTAAATGTTTTTTCTTAATTTAAAAGAGCAATCAAAAAAAATCCATATTTGTTTCAAAGTGATTTTGAAGGGAATGGAAACAGGTTTTTAACCTGGCCAATTAGATAATCTCAAAAAGGTGTAATGATACAAAATTATCACTCTCTCCTCAGAGAAAAAGCAATTATTAAAACTCGCCAGCCTGATGGCTTTGGATTTCATTTGGCTTTTTACTGCATCTTTCAGAGGAGGTGAACATTTCCGGCAAATTCAAATTATTGAAGAGGGTTTGTTTTTGCTACTGAATTTGATGGTCAAATTTGTCTACAGACTGTAAGTCCATTTTAAAGGATTTTAGAGAGTGGTACTCGGTTTTAAAAAAAACTGGTCCCCATATTGTCTTCTGAGTAGAGAAAATATGTAGTAAAATGAATTACTTTATTTATGTTCTATATATATACATATTTATTTTTAGGACTACCTTGCACCCTTTTAAAAATTACATCAGTTTGCCTTCTTGTTTTCATCTAAGTGATATAGTAGATGTGCATTTGCTCCATTCCATTCTGCTTGGTTAGCCCTTGATACATCAAAATAATTTGTCTAGAAACTTGGCAAATTTGGGGGAGCTTACTCACTGTTTTGGATTTATAACAGAAGCCTATGACTTGGCAAGCTCACCTTGTCTTGCTATAATGCAATCATCTCCCAGTGCAGTGGAAAATAGTTGACCAAAATACAGAGTAACACAAAAAAAGTCTTGAAGCTTGAAAATTGTGAACACATCTTCAAACACTTTTGGAATAATAAAAAGAACCCAAACCCTTGGACTTTTAAACATACAAAGTGTGCTGGCAACCGCTGTTTCCCCTGTCTTCTCAGGACAGCACATCCACTCACCCCACCTGCTTTCATTCCTATTCAAATTAACATCAGCCCTTACTGCACTAGGGGATATAAGCTGGGTTTTTACCTAAAAGTCTCCTGGCCCTTCCACAAGTGTTATTAATGCTAGGACCTATACTGATTTCACCCCATTCCTAGCAGTAAATGTAACAGCTTTTGTCTCGCCAAGACATAAGACACAAGGGCCACCCCTTCACTCATTAATGTGGCAGTGCCAGGATCCCTACACCAATCCTCTGGCCAGCTGGCACAGACTAGTCTTGCTCGTACTACTGAAGTCTCATGAACAAGCTTGCTACATTCAAGCTACCTATTGGGAAATAGTCCCCTATCTTTCCTAACTCTGTATCTATGCTGAGGGTTTGTTTGGGAACTTGCTAGCTGCTCAGGGCCAGAACCATACCAGGGCCTGTTTTATCTGTTTAACAGGAAAGATGGCAAAATAGCAGTGTCAGGGTCTGTCTGTCAGTTTGCCAACATAGACATAACCAGGTGGATTTCTTTTTAAGGATGTTGCTTGATCTCCTTCTGGATCCACAGTCTCTTCTGGAGCTGGTGGGGCAGCTCCAAGTGAGGAATCTCCATCTCTCCCCTCCCAGCCTAGGCAATGGCAGTGTAAGTGAGGAGGGGACCCCTCGGAGAACACTTCTTCGGTGTCCTTGTCCTGTCCATGGCAAAAGGAGATAAGTCTGCTTTCTGCTGTACGGGGACAGTGGTACTTCCCTTTTCCAGGCAGTGGTTTTATTGCCTGTTCCTTCCAGGGAAATAAAAATTTTTCAGGGATCAGAGTTTTATGGAAGAGCACTATGAGAGCCTGAACATTTTTATTCATCAGGGAGAACAATACTGTAGAGAAGTTAATTTTCAAAAGGTTCATTTCAACTAACAGCATTTAAAATCTGGCAAAATCTTACATGCTTACATGTAAGAGATACTATTTCCTTTATTTCAGAAAGAGCAGGCTAACAGCCCAATGTTCCCAGTCCAACGCAAAGAGGTCCTTAAGATTGCTGAGGCAGCAATTTATCTTAGCACCATGCAAGCCTGACTCTCCTTTTCAATTTATTCCTGTAAACCGACTGCCACACGCTCCAAATGATGAAGCTGAAGTGTAAAAAAAAAAATAATAATCTTTTTACTGTATTAAAGAATAGCTTGCCTAATATCAAGCTTCCGAGATTTCTATTTCTAATTTTATCATGGCCTTTATTTTTAAGTTTTTGTCACACAGTAAGAATGGCAGAGTCACATCCTTACATCTTGTGATGAGGTATGTAAGTCAGCTGAGTCCTAGTGCAAAAAAAAAAGGAAACAAAGCGTTTCTAGTTCACCCCAAACACTTCTTTTAATTGTGGTTTGTTTAATTCATCATGGGCCTGTCAGATTTGAGGGAACAGAATAAACAGACTTTCAGAGATGCTGTTGGCTCCAAGTGTGACTCTTTTGTTATTGAAACAATTTTTTAGTTCTGTTTGTTTGCTACAGAATATTTTCCTTGATGTTGTTTTTATGCTGAACTGAGATTAGGCAGTGTTTTCCATTGGAATGTAACACTGCTGTGTCAGGTCAAAAGGGAAAATGCCAGTCGGTGTTTCCCAGTGGTATTACACACATAACATTATGTCCTTTCCTTGAACTCAGCCTTTATTCCTGAGAAAGAAGTGTTATTTTAGCTTGCATCACTGCAGATACTATCAGTCATAAACATATGCAGCTTTTTATAAGTCTTATGTTTAATGGTAGAAGGGAAATACCTACTAACTTTGTCATAAAATATTATAAATTCAAGCTTTCCCAGAGAAAAATTCCCTTTTTTCTCCCTTCCTTTCTTATTCCCTTCTTTATTATGTCCATCTGTCCTCCTGTATTGGATTTTTTCAGGGCTGGATAGAGTGGCAGGGGTATACATATATAGTTAGGATGGCCTAGACCTTGGACTAGGTTTGTACTAAGCTTTGGCAGTGATTGCCTGTGTAACTGTTTCAAGTAAAGCCCTCTTGTGTCTTTTGTTTCTACAATAGAGATGAATAATTCTTACTTTTTTCTGTAAACTCTTCAAAGAGTAGCTGTATGAAAATCTATTATTATCTCTGCTAGAATCCTTCCAAGTAGTGTTTAGAAGCTTTTAGAGAAGGAGAGGATAGGATTAATTCATTCTTTGATTTGTTTTGAATCTCAGCCTTTTGAATGACAGAAATGCAATGCCCATTACCTTGGAGACTGATACATCTGCAAATCTGTTAGAGTTAAGTAACAGAGTACTGCTTGCACAAGCTGTAATTTAGAGGTTGAAGAATCTTGCATCATCCCTGAAATATGAAACCACAGATGCTCAGTTTCCCAACGTTGTATTTTACAAAGATCTGGGACAACTCTTTAAGTAAGTCCTTAACACAGTACGGCTTAGTCCTTTAAGGGAAATTATCCAGTTCAATGTATCTCTTTTATTTCAATATGAGTTGTTCTTGATAAAGACAATTTAAAAACTAAGAATGTATCACTCTTTTTCTGTTTGGTTACTGAAATATCAGTGGGAAATTAATCTTTTTCATTACAAAATAATTTCTCTTTCATGCATTTCTTAGTCTAAGCACATTTTTACACACTTTGCTCTTACCTAGTGCTATATTGCCACAGGTCTCTGCCTGCAATAACTTGTGGGTTTATACCAGAGATGAGATGATGCTTTAGGACTCTAAACCCCTGCAATAACTGTAAGGTTTTTAATTCTTTCAGAATTTTCCTTTAAATCTCATTAGAGAGGTCTAGCTATGAAATTGAGCCACATATCTCAATTCCTGATATATGATCTTGATGTGACTACATTTGGAGTTCAAAGCCCTGTGTAATTTTTCTTGCAAGTGAAATAAACTTGCTGTAGCAATTTCATTAACCACAAATAAAGGAGTCCTGATTATTGTTTTCATCATGTTACAATAATATGTATGTGCCAAGCAAACTCACAACAGAGTTCCAGTGAAGTGCAATGCACTTGGAATGAGCAGGTATGATTCAGTAGATGGCCCTGTCTACCCATGAGTTCAGGTCCCACAAGCAATAGATTTGTATTAGCATGGCAACGGCCCAGATTAATTATTCCCACCTCTGAAGAAGGACTAATTAACAGAAATGTAGCATTACAGTGACACTGTTATAGAGCATTTAGTCTAGATCAAGCTGAAATATCTTTATTCAGTGATGCATTTCAGATATACACGCACCTAGATACACCTACCCAGACAGAAACTAATTGCTCATCTCTGAGGGTACATTTACACCACAATGTTCGTTATCCTCTGTGTTTATCTCGGGTTTCAGCTCCTCCTTTTGCAGACATGTTACTGCAGTCTGATCTGGAGCAGAGTGGTTCCTTCAGGGACATGAGAGATATAGCTGAGTACTTCATGCTGGAGTCCACATTATATCTCAATGGACACAGGCCTGTCTATACCCTCATCCCTGCAAGCTAGAGACCTTCACTCTTCAGTGGTTGTAAGGAAGGTAACAAACTATGTCCACCCAGCTTTACAAAAGAGCTGTCCTTGGTTTGGAAGGTTCCTGGATCAAACACTGATTTCTCCATGACTTGGACATTTTTGTTTTACCTCCTCTGCCCAAGGTAAACAATCGATTTTTTATTTAGGTACCAAAGTGAGGTGGGTGGTTAGAAATACCTTGACTGCTGAACAACTTGCAAATTACATGCAAATGACTTTCATTTGTACGGCAGAGGCTAAGCCTCTGCCTTCTGAAATTTAGCTTACAACTGGAAATCAGCTTGTTTGGTACATTTTGCAGTGAAGTCATAATTATGTGTTTGGCATTAGACTGTTGCCATAAACAGTACAAATCAGGGTAGGACATGATGACATTAAAAGTTCACTTCAATCTCTAATAGCTGTGGTTCTGGGAATGACTAATGGCATTGTACTGCTACAAATGTAGAGCTGGAACAACACGATGAACTGACTCTTGTTTAAGCATAAATATCTCTGAGATTTAGAAGAAAGGATGACGAAGCCATATTAAAAAGTGAATGGGTTTATTTTTCATTTTGTTCTCTTGTGTCATTTCACGTGTACAAAAATATAACTTCATAATGTAGGTATATCGATAAATTATATTTCTGCTCTAAATCTATGCTTGTATTTAAAATATCATCTCGAGATAACACTTCACAGGAGAATGACTTTGAAAATCATTACTATTTTTGTTTTCGTAGAAATATTTCAAGACTGTCTTTAAGATGTGACTCTTCTTGTCTGGTCATAGGAAATAAGGTATAAAGTTTATTTTCAATAATACATGTTTGAAGTGTTTAACTGAAACCGTGGAGTTCGTGCTTGATTTGGGACAGTTGGGTTTGATCTGGCAGAGGAGCATGACTGAGTCATTCTGAATTGTTAACACAGCCCCAATGGCTATGTCAGAAAATTTAGGGGATGGGAACTACAATACCTTTGTCCATAGTCTGACACATAACCCTTGGCTGTATCTACACTGCTAAAAGGAGAGGGCAAGGGACCAATTCCTGACCCCATGGTCAGCTACTACAGACTGGCTTATGTCCCCACTGCCTGCGGCTTGTCTCTTCTCTAACAGATTTGCCTTGGAGACAGCTAGTTGGTGTGGTCCACAGTGGGTTCACATAGAGAAGAAAAGTTAGGCAACATGGGTGGTGGAGGATCCTGAGCAGGAGCCCCCAGCCTATTCCTATTAGCAATGAGGAAGTACCTTTTGAGAGTAATTCAGTGTCTGGTCTTAAGCTGGTAAGAGAATAATAAATAAATGAATGAATGAATGAATGAATGAAACACAAATCCACACTGACAAAAAGCACTTCCAAAATGGTATCAGGATGCTGTGGCCAGCACAGGTTAGAGTAAGTCTGCCCTTTGAAAACCCTTTGACAGTGAAGGCAGATTTTGCAGTGTGGTAACAACTCTAATGGAATATTCTTCCTGATGGCTGGGAAGAGGGTAATGTTGCCTTAGTTTTCCCAGTTCTGCAAACTGTGGGAACTCTTCTCTTTTCCACCTCCCCTGCTGTTAGCAAGTAGCTTGACACCTGCTAAAGGTAGTGCATGCTGAGAAGAAGTTTGGGTATGCCATGGCGTTCCTCTTGTCCATCCCTACAGCCTCTTCTTTATGAAGTAGTGAAATCCTCTTGTTTCTGAAGGAGGACTGCAAGTTACTTGAGAATGTCCCTTGAAAACAGTAAATAATCAAACATGAATTTGCATTTTGTTTCTGAAGCTTCTGCTTACGTTCATTCATGAATGGAGATTTACCATCTTCAGCTCCTCTAAAGAGTGGAATCACAGAATCACAGAATCACAGAATTATAAGGTTGGAAAAGACCTAGAAGATCATCCAGTCCAACCATTACCAATACTTCTCAACTAAATCATATCCCTCAACACAGCATCCAGACGTTTCTTGAACACCCCCATGGTCAGTGACTCCACCACCTCCCTGGGCAGTGCATTCCAGTGCCTGACTACCCTTCCCGAGAAGTAATATTTCCTAATGTCCAGCCTGAATCTCCCCTGGCGCAATTTGAAACCATTGCCTCTAGTTCTATCACTGTCTACACGAGAGAAAAGGCCGACCCCTAGCTCACCACAACCTCCCTTCAGGAAGTTGTAGAGAGCAATAAGGTCTCCCCTGAGCCTCCTCTTCTCCAGGCTGAAGAGGAGGCTCAGGGGAGACCTTATTGCTCTCTACAACTAAGTAATGCATCTCACAGTTAGGAGACTTGTCCAGGTGATGATGGAAGATCAGAATAAAAATCTGTATTTTCTCCTGCCCAACTTTGCATTAATCACACATCTCCCCTCCTGATTATGAGTAAGTGGCCATTCTCAGAGGCAGCTGCACTTTGCCTGCAGTAGGAGAACAAAAGAAGAGTAAATCCTTTCTTTAATCTCAAGTGCAGAGATAATTTTTTTCTCCAGTAAGAAGCTTTCTTCTGAGGGTGCACAACTGCACCATTGGAGCATCTGTCTTGTGTCTTGGCACATGCTACAGACGATCAAAGCAGCAGCTTTTGTTTAAAGCAATAGAAAAACAGGGTGACGGAACATCCAGGGTTGGATATAACACCACAAAGCAAGGAAGAAACACACAAGCCAAACTGTATAAAAAGGTTTTTCAGCAGTTTGCCAGTGTGCAAAATAGCAAGGCAGATCAAGTGACACAGTTCTGAAATAGTTTATTCAACAGATATTCTCCCCATTTTTGTTCTCCCACAAATTCCTTATATAGACTTTATGCATGTAGATATTTTTTTCAGCATCCATTTCTCAGTTCTGTAGATAATCAATCCAACCATCAAAATAATGTTGCTATTTTCCATGATAGTGGGAAATGGGCTTTTCTTTGCTTGCTGGGCAAATTTAAACTTCATTATTAAATGAGCAATGAATGAACATAGGCACTCTGTTGATAAGTAACAATTCTCAAAATGAAGCATATTCTATTTGTACTAGTTCTACTTTTATACAAACACAACACTGAATCAAGCAATAACTTTTTAATAGTATTTCTGTAAGTGATTAATTCATTTCATACCATCAAACAGTACAGAGAAGGCAAACTTTCTCAATCCACAACAAATCATTGAAAAACATCTTTTTAGGCAACTGGTCCTTTTCAGGAACTTGAGGTCTAAAGTACTGCTTGTGAGTAATCACCAATGTCAGTAATCTTCACATGATTTATTAATGCCTCACTAAAAAGCTCTGATGTAACTGTCCAGTGCTGTTTTCCTTTTTCTATAGTGAGAAGAAAATTCCAAGCACTGTCATCATCACCTGGCTTGTGTCCAATAATTCCATATCAATTTAAGTGGCCAAGAACTGGGCGTTAACTTCTCTCATATGTCAGGAGAGTAGATAAAAAAATAAAAACAATCAGTCAAGCCGTAGCAGCTCTTCGCTCCGTAATAGTGGGAGGAGAGGGTGAGATCACCAGTTCTGCAAAGCTGAAGTGATGGGCTGGCTTCTTTGTCTGCTAGCTCTGCACGCTCTCCTCTAGCAAAGCAAGAGAGGAGACATTTCTCCCTGCTACTTTGTGAATAAGCAGCTTTCAGATGCAGCTATTCTGCACGGCAAAGCTAAGTGACCTGGTGACAGTTCTTCTGAAGACAGTTTAGTGCCTCCACAATTTTATTTCTTCTTATATTGCACCTGTGGAAAGAAACAGCTCCATTAATGAGAAGAGTGATGCATAGTTTTAATTTTTATTGTTATGGATATAAGCAAGGCCCCTGAGAACACTGGAAGTAATTATGTTATATTCCCTTGTGCTTTAGCTGCTGGGCTGGCTTTGTTAACAGCAGATGTTCCAAGAGTTTCTTGCCATCTTTAAGACTGGCACTTGCTCCTTTTGGCTTGGAATGGTTTAGGATGTGTCATTTCAATTCTGAAGAACAGATGCAGGCATTTATTGCTGAACTACCTTCTATGAAAGAAAAAAATCTCACCTACTGACATAAAATTTTACATTTTTTCTGTTAATGTATTGAAGTACCATGTGTCCATACTGCATTGTAATGGACTACCTGATTTTGTGATTTCTTTATTGAAGACCAAAAGCAGTCTATTTCAATTTGTATACAGTACGCGTGCCTATAATTTGAGTTTAGTCTGCTTTAGAGTCATAGAAGACACTGTACAGTAGGTTAGCACAAAACACCATGAACTGAAGTCATACGCTTCTGTATATAGTGTGTGGGAAGACAAGATTTCATTTTTCACGTGTCAAATAAGCTTTTATTTAAAACATAGCTACAAGAAGATGTGTCAAAATCCAGCTTGGTTTTAGGTTGTTCTATACAATGAAAAAGAAGTTGTGCCTACTTGTAACTGAAAGTCTGTTGTGATTTCCTCAGTATTTTGAGGAAAAACCAGTAGATAAGAATTCTTTGATAGTTCCATTCATTCCAGCTGGAAAGGAAAATAATATTTAGTATCTCCAGTTAGAAACTGCAGAGGGGGGCTTAATACACTGTAGTTATTCAGAATTAAGATTAAAATGTTGCCTGGTAGCTGCTTGCTTTTTTTAGTAGCAATTATTCTGAGTGCATGATAATACTTGTTAGTGACTATGTGTGCTTTAGGCTCTCCACTCCTTGATATGTTCTTGAACTTCTTCCATTTTGCAAGGGGCACTGAATCAAAGGTTTTGATGGGGTGAGGGAGGACTGACATTATAAAATTAACATGCCCTGAATTGCTACCCAAGAATCACAGACTTGCAGACAATGTACATTTTGTAGAATTACAGTCATCATTAACTGACCTTAACTAGACACTGTTGTCTTATTAAAATGCTCTTAAAGCTGCTACTCAAGCATTCACTATGATTTTATGATCAAGTATACTAAATATTCTAAGATATTGTTAGTTATGAACTAGTTTGATAGGAAATCATTCTGTCAAGCTACTATACTCACGTATAACTGGTATTTTCAGTACTGTCTACAGAGTATTGGCAAGTACCAGTTTATTTGGTTGTATAATATCACAGTTTATGCTATCCAAGGCTCACTTATAATATCATTGAATTCATCAGTCTATTTAAATTACCTAAAAGATATTTGATGTGGAGACTGAGTTAAACACGAGTAGTTAGTATGTTCATGCATGCATACAACTGTGTACACAGAGCTCATAATGAATTACTTTCAGTACCTTTTATTTAGGAAGATGACAACCAGCATCCAAAAGCTAGGCAAAGCACCCAGATAAACTACTTTTGGCTTTAGATAAAGCTTGTACTTCTAAAAGTATCTTACTTGCAACATCTCTACATCTAGGATTCTCATGTTTTAATCAAGGGCTGTCAAACTTTTTGACAACTAAGGGAGAGATTACTTTATAGCTGTTTACACAAAGATTCAACGGCAAATTAATTTCACAGTAGTAAAGGATGATGGAAAATGATCTGAGGACCATTTGAAAATTCTTCCATGGCCTGCCAGTTTGATGGCCTAATTTGAGTAATGAGCAAAATTTTGTTACACCCTGCATAAATAACTGTGTTACAGATGCAGCATTGCTGCAAAGATCCAGGTTTCTTTTATCTGTGATAAAGCAGAATGTATACTGCACTAATAAATTATATTATCCACTTTATCTGAAAAAATATGTTCTAATATAAACAGAAACTCAGAGCAGTTCAATGGACTTTATGGGATGTCAGAGTAAAGATCAAAGTGTTCTTAAGAAATATTTTGAAAACTGTGTTTATGTCTGTTTGTTCAGTTTACTGCAGATAGCAGGATTAGGTAGAGTCTGCAAAGAACACGGCTGTATATGTCTTTTTCTGTCTATGACCAGCATATTTCTATACATTTGAAACACAAATTCCTGATGTCCTCTGTTGCAAAAGCACAGTTCTAGTTTGTCTATGGAATATTCCTTTAACATTTTATATGTGCAGTTCCATTTTGTACAGTGGCCATTAGTAGCTTCAGTGAATGAATACAAAATCCTGCTGGTCATCTGCTTAAAATCCAGTCTGTCTGCAGAAGATGTTCTACGCTGCCAAGAATTGTAGTGTATGATATTAACCCAGGAAAGTGAATTACTAAACCCATGATGTGTAGCACAAAGACATGCTCTAAAGAACTCAGCTGAATGACTCTTGCTTCAACGCAGCTATTCATCTGGAAAAGAATTTAGTGTGCAAAGATTTCAGATCATGTATTAGCTGGAATCAACCAAAACAAACTAGAATATAAAGGCAGCTTGTTGGAGGAAAGGGTGGAAACAGGACAGCGAAATTTGTCTAGAGGGGCTTTCTGGTAGAGGAACCTGACTGGAAGCAAAAATGGTAGAAAATGCAAAGAAGTGCTGGAAGAGTAAGACAGAGAGCAAGAAAATGGGCTCTGTGGGAAGCCTCCTCCAAAGTGGTCTGCAATGTCTTGGAGCAATGCCATTGTTCTGTTGAGATGGATGGGATTTTGCTCTTGGCTTTCGAGCAGCTAGGATCTCACTCTTGATGCTTATCACCCATGCTTGACCTTGCAGGCAAGGAAGTAATTGCAATTTAGAGTGCCTCAAAAAATAACCTCTGTCACATGCCTCTTGGGCTCAGTATGAAGACAGTCTTAATGTGTCAGAAAGGCAGAGATATTTATTGCATCTAAAGATCATTAAAGTCATATTTCTGTATCAGACCACTTTGTTTACAGAGCGGGAGGAAATCTGGGCATGTCTGGATTTATTCCACACATTGACTCACAACTGTCCTGTTCAAAGCCAAAACCACTCCTAGTAACGCTTTCAGTCACCAACAGCAACTGCCAACCAGCAAGATAGCAGAAGAGGCAAACTTTCAGTCTGCTTTGACCTGAAACTTCAATCTTGATAGAAGAGGGATTTTAGCTGTAGGAAGTAGTAACCGGAGGAACATTAGGGGTCCTCTATTTAGTGGCCAATAAATCAATGGCTTTATAAGCAGTGGAATTTTTTTGCATCTGGAAAGCTCTCCGAAGCTACACCCTTCAGTGCCAAAATTGGTAAGTCCATTTTGCAGCAATAACCTGTGGAACTCGGAAATGGGGATCAATTTGAAATTTAAAAAAGAAAGAATATTTGTGTTTGACTTTCAGTGTTTTCCATATAACTTCTGCTTAATTTACAAGTAGCATTTCCCCTGCACTCCTGCCATGTGTAATCTGGGCTCTGATTGTCCCAAAAAAGTACTTTTTTCTTCTCATTTCAGCACTAATATGTAACCATTCAGTCATGTAGCTAGACTGTACTAAAAAGTCCCACTGATATAAAATTCAGTTCTTACATACTTAGCAGAGGTGGAATAATAGGACAAACTGAAGACATGCCAGTATCTTCTGACACCGTTCCAAGCAGAGATGATACTGAATGTACACAATAACCTGGTTTCTTAAAGATCTTTTGCCATTCTGCATTTAACAATTGCTATATTTTATTTAGGAGTTCATTACCTTTAAGCAGGTGAAGGATGACTGACACTGTTTTATTGCACTGCAAAGAGATTTCCATGCTATTTAACATGTGCTTTCTCCTCTGAAAGATGACCTTACAGATAAGGAATGGGATGATCGTCTTGTGAGGGACAAAAAACTAAGACAATACTTGTTCTACAGATTTTTTTTTGTTTAATTTTCAAAAAGCTTTGAGGACATGTACGGTATCACACTGGTACATTTAATTCAACGGCAACTGGCGCTGAATCCCTCAAAACCCTTCCAAAACAGAAGTTTTTACTTCATAATTGCACTTATATCTTGTCCGATCTAAGTTTCCTTGCACCAATCACATACAAACTTTCTTCAGGAATGCAGACAGTAGGTCTTATGCACCTGCCTTGATATTTGCTCTTTGAGTTTAGCTTAGCATACATTCCTACCAAGTTTAGAAAATGTACTTAAAATAATGTAATATATTGAATTGAAATACTCAGTACATAGAAGGTTTATATTTACTTGGATCAGGAACAATAGGCTTAGTTACTCCCCAAGCTTTGACTTGTTTCAAGTTCAGTTAAGATTTTAACTTGCATTCCACCAGTATGAATACTTGCTTTGGCATCTGAGCCCATTGACTAAGTTAGCTTGGGCAGCTGAAATCTGCTTCAAACAGTTTTAAAAACTGGCCTGTGGTACCAGTATTTACCCTCTTATTGTGTTAAGAGGTGGGCAAAGAGGCAGAAACGGAGTAAACGTGCAGAATGAAATAGAACACGTTATTGGTGATCACCAACGTTTCAATTAAAAAAATTAGAAGAATTTGGAAGACGTGAAAATATTGCGGGAAACCTAATGAAACAGCATGTCATGAATTCTAAATAAAACTAGAGATGTCCCTTGCTACTATACCAGCTTCTTAACCCAGACCTTTCAAGCTCTGCAGACAGTACTGAAAAGGGTGAGAGATGACTAGGTCAGTCTCTTTTCAGGCTGCATAAATCATGACTGTATCCTTTCAAATGGTTGGCCTTACACCAAGATTGATCATTTCTTGGAAGTAAGATGAGAATGCCTGGATGTCCCACCCTGACCATGCATGCTTGGACCAGCATGCTGGTGTTGTACAGCTTGGTTCTGCTTTGTGGTTTCCAATGAAGTGCTACATCATTCCTCCTTATTTCTGTGGGCTTTTGCTCCAGTTGCGTTCTGCATATGGCTTTTTCTGGAGCCAAGTTTTCCATGAGCAACGCAATATCTAAAAGATGGCTATCATCCAGAGCTAAATATAATTTCAGTTCTCTTTCTTGAGCTGAAAAAAAATTAGAATTATAATAAAGAGGCTCCTAGAACCGGGTTATACAAAAAGGAGTAAAATCAGGATGACTTTTCCAGCTGTACTTTTCTCGTTGCACAAGTATGCAGTGAATGAAAGCATTAATTTCTGTGTCCACTATTTTATTTGTCTAGAACCTACGACAAGCAAATGGGAGCAGATATGTTCAACACAAAGTTTTGCAAAACTGCATTAGCAATAGAAGAAAAATTGCTACATATCTAATTCAGGTACTAATTTTCACTGAAATGCTTGAACAACAATCAACGGAAATATATCTGAGCATTCTGAATACATGTAGCCCAAAATTTAAAGCAAGTCAGCAAGGAAAGAATATTAAACAAACAAGTTTAAGAAGACTAGGGAGAGTATTTTTGCTTATTCTTGTGTGCAAAAAATGAGAATGATAGAGGTCCCCCATAAAACGAAGCAGATTTAAGCTGCCATTTCTCCCTTCTGGGATTTCAGTCGTGTGTTTTGGAGAAAGCTCCGCCATTTGTTGTGCTGAAGATTTGATAAGGGGTCTTATTTTCATTACTCTATTTCCACCTAGTGCTCAGACTGCAAATTGCACTGAATTGTAAGTATGTTCTAGAATCGATAACTGTAAATCAGAATCCGTCTCGGTTTTCAGGGAATCTGCATTACAAATAAGCAAATGGATATAGTAGTATTTCTTTTATAAAACGGGATTTGCAGTAGCTCCCAGACTAAAGGTTGTCAAGTATTTAATATGTTTTTTGCTGCATGATCTGTTCAGAAACAAGAATAGCAGTTATTTCATTTAAATGCTAGAATCCCTCTCGTGGATGTCATTTTTGTGCGAGTTCTATTGTTAACTGAAGACAAATGAACACATATGAACAAAAAGGGCCACACCATGATCATTGAGAGGTATTCATTATTCTCACAGGCAAGTGTGTGCTCAAGATGAAGTCTAGGAAGTGGTAGCTAAACCACCTGGAAATTTTCAGATGGACTCATTCTGGACAGTCTTTCCCCCTATATCTTAAGCCATAAAGTACCTTTCACACTTTATAACAACCATAACATTTGAGTAGCAAAACTGGAGGATTCAAAAATTCGGTTGTGCTGCAGGAAGAAAAAAGGGAAGATTTTGTGTTGAGCTATGAATTATATTTTTTTTTTATGAGGCTGAGTAGAGAATAGATAGAAGACACAACCTGTGCATCTACCTTGTGAAATGTAGCAGGAGGCTTACGGACAGATACAAGCATATACAGACAGTACAAGTGACATTTTAAATGGCTTTCATGTTTTAAGACAAAATACACTGCTCATATTTTGGGTTCTATATGGTTACAAAAAGTAAAAAATACTGGCGTTGTTAATCTCAAACAGCACTCCGTACAACGCAAGTATGGCAATAGCTTTGACGGCTATAAGATGCTTTTTCAATCATGCATTTTTCTAGTTAAATCTAGATGCAGCAATTCTATTTATTTACCTGTTCTGGTAACCAGCACAAAACAGGTAAATGACTCTTAGTTGCACCACAGGCACCATCTGAAAAACACAGAATGGTTATTTCTCCCAGCATCTGATGTGGAGGGAGATGGAACCTCTTCTCTTCAGAATTTGCATTTTGGACATTTTCTTTAGGAAAAAGGCTTCAGCTCCTGCTTTTCTCTTGTGCTCTCTCTTTGAGCATGTGCAAAATGAGTTAATGCTCAGACTAAGAAATTGCAGTGTCCATCACTCAAGACAGCATACTAACTGCTGGTTTATTAGATAGGAGGCAGTGCAGCTGTTGCCACCTTATTTTCCTGGATGTAAGCAGGGAACCAACCGTATATGAAACAGCATATCAGAATTATGAATGAAATGAGAAAGGTCCCTTGCTACTACACCAGCTGTGGTCACATTTATTTTAAAATAAAACATCTGCAGCAACTCTGTTTTTTGAAGTGCCCTGCATTGACTGTTGAGTTAGGCAACCCCTGAAAACTTGTATTGCACTAAACTCTTTTCAGATCTTTGTCAGGGGAGTGTCACCTCTCCTCACACAATTTAGATGTGAGTTAGATACCAGGGTGCTTGGTCCAAACCAGGCAGATACCTACACAGAGGCATACACATATGTGGCTACAGAACTCCAAATACAATGACCCGCCTATGGAATTTACATTTTCCTAGATCTGAAAATCTGATTTACATCTTGTTAACCTGAGAACACTCCTGAAAGAGAGCTTCCTGTATTGAAACATAGATTTGCCTCGGTTTGAGTCCTAAAATCATCTGACAGGAGGCGTAAACTAGGGAAGGGATTGCTGAGGATGTAGCTCTGCACAACAGAAAGCATCCCTTGAAACAGGGTGGGGTCTATATGTGGGGTCTATATATGGGGTCTGTGGGCAAGTCCCACCCATTTTGTTTTGGATCATGGTAAGGTGAGGGGCTGTTTTATTCTCTGCAGCTGCTCCGTCACACGATGTCTATCTGAATCTTCATATTACTTCAGACAGAGTGGAACCAAGACAGTGTCCTTCCAACGCGATAGAAGGCAGGACTTTGTTACAGGGGGGGAAAAAAAAGTACTGCCAGTATCTAAAAGCAACTATAAACTAGCGCAAGTAGAATAAATGATTTTCTGAAAGTATGGGAAGCCTCAAGATTACCTGATATAATCAAAATTAGTACATTCATCTCTAAGTAATTTTTTGTAATAATATGTGTGTATTTCTTACCCTATCATCCTTCAAGGAACTGCTCTTGGCAAAATAAAAACAATTCCTTGGAAGGATGTAGTTATGTAAATACTTAATAGATTGTCATTAAATTAAATTAGTACTCTTCAGACCTATGATCTCTGAGCTAATGAGTATCTGGAGGAAAAATATTTGTTTTTTGAGAGAGAGTGTGGAAAATTAAATCAATTAAGTCAATTACTACATTTAAAAGTGAGGGGGAACCTGACCTTGATATTTGTAACATTTCAAAGGTAATATAATCTTTTGAATCACTTTTTTCTGTTGTGAAGTCTGGTAGAAAGAAGGGCACTTCCACTTTTAATGTTTTCCATTACAGAGGTATGGACACACTAGATTAGACTTAAACACCATCCAGGCCAGTAATTTGTTTCTGACAGAGCCCACAGCCCGATGCCTCAGAGGAAGGTGCAAGGACCTGCAGTCAGAAGTAAGGGCACTGCTCTCCCTCTAGTGTGAAGATAATAAATCTGTTCATACAGCTTGAGCAGCCTCCTGAAAATTCATGTTGTGGTGCCAGAAATAACAAATAAACCGTTCATGTATTCTTGTCTATACTGAGTGATTTTGAAGTATAGCACAAGCTCTCAAGTCTGATCCTTCCTTGAAGCTCCAGTATAACAAAATGAAATAGCTGTTGTGACTCGGGGGCATTGCATGAAGCTAGGAGGCAGAGGTGCAATAGCTAGGGCAGACCCCAGCCCAAGACCCATAACAATTCATACCTGGTCATGCCTAAGCATGTGTACTGAAAATCCCTGTCTGCTGGTAAGAGGTAAGCAGCTACTTCCTCGTATCTGTTACAAGGGAGTAACGTAACACTTTGTGTTCAGTGCTGTTTTGTAAGGGTTTCAGAGCTTGCATCTGTCCTTAGTCTTAGTCCCAAGTTTCTCCCTAGATGTATGGGGAGAACTTAACAGAGGTCTCAAAAGGAACACTAGAGCAGTGCAGGGAAGGTCAGACAGCCAGAGGATGCAGTGAGGTGTCTGCCACTTACACTGGCATGCAAAGCTCTGAGTCAGAATGTCTCTGCCTGCCTTAAGTGATTCATGGAGTCAGAGACCCTGAATATGGAGCCATGTGAAATTCCCTTTCCCTTTGTAGGGTCACCTGGGAGTGGTCAATACAAAAACACTGAGGGCAGGGGATGTCTTACATCTGCCTTGCAGGTGCATTATTCTGAGCTCTGTCCATCTGGAACCAGAAAGAGATGGTTGTCCACCATCATTATTTCAAAGTACTGACTGAGGACCACTCTATTAAACACTAATTGAGGAGAAAGTAATACAAGGGACATGTGGCCATCTTGTGTTCAGAGACTGTTCATGAGCAGCCCAGGGGACAGACCTGGGACTCCTCCTGTTTGCATGGCACACTGTTCATGGATACTATAGAGAAAGCTTGTCATCTGGAACATTAATTTTGTACACGACCATATTTAAGCTCAGTAAACTAATATATATTTTTTGCAAACATGAAATTTACTGTGGAATTAAAATATATATAAATTACTGGTAAGTTTCCCTCGTCTGTACACTATCTGTCTGCTTCTATTGTGTGGTTTTGCCTGAATGCATATTCTGTACCTTGTTGAATAAATGAAAGATGTTATGTATTTTACCTTTCATAGTACTACTGCTTGTGAGATACTGTGCCTGTGTATTCAGATTAGCTTGGGTGTTCATCACAGAGCAACTGGCACAAAATTGTAAGTGATTGAATAGTTTTTGACTCAGTGAGAGCAGTGCAATATAATACGCCTATTATTACATTAATCTCATTTGCTTCTAATAAAAATTTATATTTACATTTAAACAGCCTTCTGTATATGAATTTCAGTTTTGGGCTTGTAGTATTCTTTCTTTTTGAAAACTTTTAAAAAGTCACATCTGTTGCAACGGAAGAATGAAAATAAATTGGTACATTTAAGTAATTACAATGAATTAATTAGAAGGCAGAAGTGGAGATAGTTTACATTTTATTGACTTTGTAATTATAGAGTTGCCAATGTATGGGTGGTTGCCTCCTTCTGTCTTGTTATTAAATGAAGAGTTCAAGGAGGCCCTTAATCTTTTCTACCTGTCAGAGATGGGATGTGACAAGGATGGGAGAAAAAGAGGAAGGAAACAGGTCAGCGCTGTCCCATGAAAAGAAGATGTACATAATTACAGAGAGAGAGCATGGACTGTTTTTAAAGTTCTTAACTCTGGCTTGGTCTTCCCTGTGGGGAAGTAGCAAGATGACTGTGAGCCAGCAATGAACCCTTCATAGCAAAAAAGGCCAGCAACCTCTTGGGCTACATCAGTAAGAGCATTACCAGGAGGTTGAGGGAGACAATCCTTCTTCTCTTCAGCATTGGTGAGGTTACATCTGGAGCACTGAGTATCCAGTCACCAAGAAAGAAATGGACTTACTGGGGCGAGTCCAACGCAGGGCCACAAAGATGGTTAAGGGACTGGAGCACGTTTCATATGAGGAAAGGCTAAGAGAGTTGGGGCTGTTCAGCCTGGAGAAGAGACAGCTTCAAGTGGAGGAAATGAAGAAGAGGCAGCCAGATTATTCTCAGTAGTGCCCACTGTCAGGGCCAGAGACAATGGACCTGAATTAAAAATAATTGAATTCCATCAAAACATAAGAAAGTATTCCTTTTTTCTTTTGAGTTATTGACAACTTTGGAGGTCAGATGACCTCTTTAATAATCCTAAAGTGATAATGGCTCCTGTCACTTGAATCCTATCCTCAAGTTTTATCCTTCCCAGTAATGCCTGAAAGATATCAAAGACCACTGGTATGAAAATAAATGTTGAGATCAGAAAAAGTTCTTCCAAATGGAAAAGAAGATGAATACATAATAACTGACAAATTACCCATATCACCCAATTATGTTTTTAATAGCTTTTCCCGTATGTGTACTGGTAGAGATTTAAGCAAGGTGTCATTTGTAGATGAAAGCTATGCAGTACTTCGAGAAACTTAGGACATACTCTGAAAGGCCATAGATGGTTCCTTCTAAGTGTTGACAAGTCCTTTCAATTGAAATCCTGTTGGACACTTCTCTTGTATTAAGAAATCTGTAGCTATCAGGGCAGGGAAATTAGCAAAGGGAAATCACTAGTAACAATATGACTGAATTTACAGAGAAGTTAAAATATTAGTTTTGAGGTGTGAACTGTTATCTTGCTTCAGCAGTTGCTAAATTAAGATGTTAACTTTAAGAGCTGGTTTCCTAAGTGGTGTAAACCATCTAACAGCACACAATAACAATGGGGTGGTCTTGCCTTACCTTGTATCTTTTTTTTTTTAATATGCTTTGCTTCAATTCTTCTGATTGTGAGACTTGAAGTGAATTGGATTGTGATATTTGCTGATACGACCTAGGCAATCTAAGGGACTAGTTGGAGAGCACGGCCAAGGGCACAATTGGGAACACATAACTGTTCCTTTTGGTGGGAATGAGGTAATAGATCAGTTTAAATTGATAATGAAACCGCACCCTTGCTGTTCACTGCAAAACCTATTGTCAGCACCCCCTTACTGGATCACCTCACTGTACAGTTACATAAATGACAGAGATATCGATTAATTACAATATTTGTGGAATTTCCTGAATGGGTAATCCCTGCAGTCATACCTTTGTTAGGGGGCTGACCTCACAAAACCCTGAGAAGAATCACATTAAGAGTCTATAACTGAACTTGCCCTTCTGCGTGAACCTCCAAGGGTTGCTTGTTTGTGGCATTGTCTTCAAATCCCCCCGTTCCCTTGTTTGCAGCTGAGCAACCATCCTTTCTCATCCTGTGTGTTTGCCTTTATTTGCTTCTTCTGCAGCATAATTCAGATTTAATCTGTCCCAACCACAAGCCATGTGGAAGGAATAGTTGACATGCCATGCATTGTTCACGACATAGTTCTCGTGCAACCTCAGTGCTCATCCTGTGTCTCTTCATTCGATTACATATTTTCTAAAATGTAAGATTTCTGGGGAAAGAGTTGTTCTATTTTTTATATAAACACTTCTATCATTGCTTAAAAACAGTAGGAAACATTGACCTTCATAACCAATGATGCAGTTCTCGAAACCCTTCATGAGCACAGCTCTTTAGGATTTGCATTGTCAGTATATGAGATCAGACTGATCGTTGCCCTTCTAAATCTAAATTTCAGCTCCTCTTCAGTTACTTTGCTGCCTACTTCCAAATTTCAGCCTCCATCTGCTCTGCTTCTTACAAACAGTGGCACTTGCAAGTACTTTGCTGTTTTAATGAACTAAGATTTGGTCTGGCTACCAATGATTCTGGTGTGTCGTGGTGCTCTCTTATTACCTTTGGAAGGGAGAATTTAAAAGATATATTTTCTCAAATAACTAAATACTGGACCTTTTGGTGTTGAATGTTTGTGTTATACAGAACATCATGTAGCACTGTAAGTACTACAGTATAATGCCACGGGAGAGATCCAAAATTTAACATATTTACCAGCTAGGGGAAAAAGGTGATTTAAAAATGTTTCCTAGAGAGTGAGGTTGAATCCTTCCAAACAAAGACTTCAGTGTTATTTGCAATAATGGTAGGCTGAGGTTTGTATATACATTGTGCTCTGCTAATTCTATTCTGTATTAAGTAGGGGATTGAAATGGATTTTCCAGTCAACTCTTGTGAAATTTGTTTAAGAAAGGTTGTTCTCTTTTTCAGTTGGAATTATCCTTAGTTCCAGTAGGATACACAGAAGGAAAAAATACCCAGTTGTTCTCCAAGGTTCAAAGCCAATGCTATACGCATAAAAGATTTTAAATTATGACCATTCCCCATGCAAAACTTCTGAGAAACAAAAAAATTCCAGTTCAAAATCATGTAACTTTTGCCAAAGTTCCTGGGAACGTGCAGCCCATACTTTGGACTGGGTTACTTCAGACCTTAAAGTGGTGGCCTCAGCAACAATAGCAAATAACTTCTGTACGGCTCTGAGTGGAGAAACAGTTTAATCCAAGTGTTGCTTGTCATTACCACAGCTACTTTTACAGAAAACCACAAGATTTTACTGGCTGAACTAGATGGCATGTGAATTCTGCTCTCCAAGGAGTGCAAAGAACAGCAGTTCTGGCAGTTTCATTTCCTGACCGATGGGGGGGGGGGGGGCAAAAAAAAAAGACACAGAGAGGGACCAGTGTGACATGTAACTGCTACACTGGATTTTGTCATATTACTTAAATAGAGAGGCAGGGTGCAGCTCAGCTGTTTGTAACCACAGAAACCGTAAATGTTATTTTTGAACTAAGGAGGAAGTACACCAAATCTACTCTGTCTCAAACCTGACAGTGTCTCTTTAAAATGTTCTTAAACCTGTTTAACACACCCCTACCACTCCCTGGGAACATGTACCTCTTATAGCAACTTGTAAATCAAGAAAAACGAAACCCAGCAATTTATTCTCCAGTGTGCTGTGGCTATTTTCACACACCCAACCTGGCTGCATAATTAAGCTATAACATGGCTCACAAACTTGGAGCTTTCTGATTCAAGCTAAAATGATTTAGCACTATGAATTTAAAAGTTTCAGGTATTCTGGAGCAGAACTGCATATTTCAAAATGAAAATTAAGAAAAGATAAAGAATGCAAAGATTATGATTTAGGCACAATACTCTGGAGGTTCTGCTCACAGGCCCATCTAAGATGTCAGATTCCATTTATACCTATTTGCAGCTTGGGGGTCTGAACAGCATGAAAACAGTTAACTGCAAGTAAGGTAGCTAAACCCAAAAATTCAAGTCTTACTTTTTTTTATAACTAGAGGGTTCAAATCCAGAAAGATCTAACATATTCCTTCTAAAAATAGAAGGGATATTACCTTTGTACCCGTGAATGAAAGGGACGGAACTGTCAGGAAAGCACAATGATTTTTTTGGTTTCTCTCTCTCCTCTCGTCTTGCAGTTTCTCTGTGGGTCAGACTCCCACATGGCCAGATTATAGTTTCCTTGTCACACTTTTTCTGTAGGTGGCCACACTGCAGTATGGAAGCTATTTTCTAAAATGCATCGCAGGACATGTAGTTTGCTTGCGAATGAGACAAATTGTGATGTAGTACAGATGCAGTACTGCTGAGGCTGCAGAGTAAGTTTTGCGACTTTAATTTTGGCCAGGTATAGACTAAAAAAAAAAAAATTGTGTGCTTGTTTCCTTTTCCTTTTAATCAGGAAAAAAGTCATTGCTTTCTGCAAGAACAAAAATTGTATTTAAAATCTTGCCGTTACATAGGAATCATCTGACATGACTGTGTTTACAGTGAAGATGCCTACATCTGACTTGTCATCTTAGACTCCCTTTTGAGACAGTAGAGAGTAATAGTAACTTGTAGAGGCCAGTGCTCTGACCTACTTTAGTCATTTACATTAGAGCAAGATGAATTGCATTAGGGGTGTCTTCAGTGACAAACGTAGAGGTAGGAGCCTAGCTTTTGACGGAGCCTACCTTTTTTTTTGTTATTTAGGGCCTGTGACAGAAAGTCTCACCCAGCTCTAAGGAAACAAGTGCTTGAAAACAGCTGTCACCAGTTTGGCTTCTCCTTTCACTGAGCAGAAATCAGATTATTTACTTTGACATTAATTGGCATTTAGCTTTCCCAGGTTAAGAGCCTGCACGAGGATCCAGAGAAGCCCACACTTGAAATTACTGTGTTCTTCATGGTATACTCCTGTAGCACCATGGCAGGATCTGGAACTTTTGGAGCTGATCTGAGACTCCATGATTACATCCAGATAATTATAATGATTCTCTTCTGACTCTTTCCCTTGTAATATCACCCAAATTATTTTGAAATCTTCCTGTTTTAAAGCCCAGCCTTGTTTTCATTGCATTTGACAACAGCAACAAAAACAAATGAAAAAACTTTCAGCTCAATTGTTTGTGTACTGACTATTAAAACTCATGTAAAAGATTATTTCTGTCAACATTCTTTCCAAACTACTCATGGTTTTGAAAATAATTATTCAGAAGTATATAATTTGCTCAGAATAAAAGAGAAGTTGATATTTGAAGTGTACTAGCTTCCTCACTGTTATAACAGCCTGTTGGCCAGTTTATATCAAAGGACAAGTATTTCGTAAAGTCAAGAAGAGAGCTCAGTTGTTTCTTCAGCTTCTCAGCCCACAAAGCTGTACTTGCAGATGTGATAATTTAGGAAATGTATTCTTTCTTTCACATAGTTCTGTTTATGATTTAAATCTGCACCTGAAATGTATTTCTTGGCATATGCTTGGAAACGCTATTAATCCTGTGCTTCTCTTGACAAGGGAGGACAAGGAGACAGCTGAATTCTCCAGAGAAGCTGGGAGGGGGACGTGAAGGGAAGATGCCACTTCTGTGACACCATTGTCTATTTTACTTCTGCAGATGACCTACATTTCAACACATATCATGAATCTGCCTTGCTATTTTATCTGTTATTTGAACAGATGAGCAATTTGATTTGACTGCAAAGGTATTTACGAGTGTGCTAACGTGTGCTAACAAAAATGCAGTGCTCTCTGTATTTACATATATATATATATACCCTCCGCATTCATCATGTAACTAGAGAAGAAATTCAATCTGAAGAAACTAAAATGAAAATGCTGAATGACTCTCAACTGAGTGGCTGAATAACAGCCTCTTCACTAGGGAGAGTGGCTTATTTTAATACCTAAAGCATGAACATCTACAAAATTTGGTATCACCTTGATTGTATTGCTAATCATTTACACCAACATCAAAGAATTAGGAAATAATTTGAATGCAATTTTATTTATATGCCTTATACAAATTTTGACCATAGGGGTGTAACATAAGAGTGGCAGACCTGGGACAGCCTAAAAGTCTATTTAGCCCAATATTCTGTCTCCAACAGTGGCCAAAAGCAGATGCTCAGGGAAGAGTGGAAGAACAGGGAAAGCATCTAAATTGCTTTCCCTCAGTGCCCTTACAGTCTCTATTTAGGGTCTTAGCCAAATGTAGTTTCTGTTTATTAAGCAACCATCAATGGATTTCTGTTCCATAAGCTTGTCTTGTTTCACACTGAACTGCTTTATATATGGTACACACACAGGCATATACAAGTATTTATACACATACACACACATTCGCACCAGTACAGATACACATGCATATAAATAAACTGTTGCATTTCATAAACTATTGGAAATACAGCTTCCTGCAGCAAGGAGAGCTTGCATACATACTGTAGGAAGAAACACTTCTTTTTCTTTCTTTTTTTTTAATTTTGATGCCAAACAGCTCTTGTACTGGGGGGGAATTGAAATACATGCTTCTCATAGTGTTTGTGATTTTTTTAGATCACTTATGCCTCCTTTCAGATATCCCTTCAGCACACTAGAAGGGTCTTAGCTGATGCATTTATTCCTTGTGTGGAGAAGTAATTTTGTGTATTAGGTCATCTTTTTTGTCCTTCTCTGAATCTTTTTAAGTTCATCTCCATCTTTTCTGATTCCCATTTTTGGCCTTTGTCTTATTTCTGCAGTTATTGATTTTGGAATGTATTTTCTAACAACTCTTCTACAGGAAGCTGTTCTGTGCTAACTGTACCACAGCCAGCATCTTCCAGGAATGGGGAAAAACCTACCTTTCTTCCATGCTCATATTCAGCTCTGATGTGGCCAGAGAACAAAATCACAATCTGTTACATTCGGCTGGCACACATAGCACTTATATGTGCCAATAACACCAGTGTGGAACCCACCGGCCAAATGAAGATTTCATTAAATAGATGGGATATTGGTTCACTGAGGTTTTTTTGATTGGTATAAAATTTCCATATAGGTTTTGAGATGACAATCAAGTTCTCAATCAATTAATTTGACCCAAATATTAAAATAAAGAATAATAATTACAAGAGGAAAGGCTGCTTAGACCTGGCAGATAATCCCAGTGCTATACAAGGACAAAGAGAGAAACCCAGTCTATCAGATAAGTGTAATCTGAAGTTCCTCACATGAATGTCATTTTAAGGGGCAGATACGTCTCCTTATCTGCTCCAAAAAAAAAAGAACTCCCTGGGGCAATTGTCTGCTATGTGTTTACAGTACCCATACCAATTAATTTCTATAAGAAAATTTCATATAGGGAGCAGGAAGAAACTTTCCTCCCCTTAACTTCTTCTCCTCTAACATCTTTTAGCAAGATGGCTTTCTGTGAGCTCAGCACTGTTGGTTCTTTCCCAGAGCTCTCTCGGTGGGGATTTGTAGGTGATGGGGGTATTATAAAGTCTTTCTTACCCTTTAACGAAAAAAAGCACATCTAATCATAATTCTCCCACTCCCACTACTATTGGTCAGAATCTAATTTTAATTTCTTTGCCACCTATATGAATCTTCTTTGTTAATTCAGATGATGGCAACACATTAACAAATAAGCTATTTATCAATAACATAAGCTACAAAACTGGTTACAACCATTCAGCTGGTACCAAACAGATGTAGTTTGACCTAGCCAGATTTTCAGCACTATTTTCCCTGGATAACTGATTTTATCAGTAATTCTTTGTGTTCTTTATCTAAGGTAGTAATGGCAATGGTGCAAGATCAAGCTGCACAAGCTTAGCATACTATGGGCCAGACTTTCAGGGACTGCTGCAAGATATTTTACTCATTTGCAGAGTGGAGAGGTATTCAAATTGTGGGAAAATCAGGCTCACTAACATTGAAGATGTGTGTATCTCCATGAAATGTTCTGGCACCTGCTATGATTACGTTTTTCTCTGGCATGCAATTTTAGAAAGGAAAACAGCAGACACTGCTCAGCCATTTTCTGTGGCAACTAGAAGCAGTGAAAAGTTTTAGACATTTTGCATACTATTTATAGTGACTTTTTCTTCCTTCTTTAGTTTATGAACTTTGCCACACCTTTTGGGAGAGCAATGGGCTGCCAAATACATCTGCATTGTTACAAGGGTTTTCCTAGCATTTAAAAAATGCATATGAAAAAGTTCTGACAGTGCTTCTTCCTGTACTCAGAAAGGTGTGGTTAAACAAGCAGACTGCATACCTTAGTTTAAAGAGCTGAAAGGTCATCCCCAGGAATGGCCATCTGCAATGGCAATAGGAAATGTAAGCTGGGCTGGCAAAGTTTAATTCATAAAACACAACGTTATCACTGGTGCATTCTAGTGTTTCATATCAGACTTACTGAAATGTTGTATTCACTTTGACAGTAACATAATCTAGTGAAAGTGGCTTTCAGGTGTTCTGCCTCTGCACAACAGCTGTTGCTATACGGTACTGTAAAATTACTCCTCTCTCTACCTATTTTAATAACCCAGGTAGTAAAATTCTGAAAAGCACAATATAAAACAAAGAAAGGAGAATTCCATATATAATATCTAAACATTCATTTTGACAGTGGTGGGACCAATATCTCTATGTCATAGTAAAAGGGCTTTAGAGCTATTCCCTCTCCAGTGAATATTCAGAAAGAATAGCTGTTGCTTTCTCGTCCTGTCTTTCGAAAGGGTTAGGCATGCTTGGAGATGAGCCTTCCATGTGGATTAGGCAGAAAAAATCTGAATTTCTGAGTACCAAGGGAGGAACAACATTGTTAAAAAGGACCCCAGGTGCTTGGCACTGCAAGTAGTTGGCCTTTACAAGGCTGCCCAGGACATGGCTTATCTGCCTTTAAAACCTGGATCTTAGTCTGAGCTAGGATGCCCGTGGAGAAAGGGGGTTTCCATCTCACATCAGACCAGTAGTTTAGTTTATTTTGAGACGTCTGCCTAGGAGCAGGAGAATCTTCAGGGGGAAGTTACAGAAATCCCATGGGAGTCTAGGGATAGAATAACCTGCCCATGGAAAAAAATCATATTCCTTATTTCTCCCTCTCCTCGCTGTTGCAGTCATGAATGATACTGGGATTCACACAACCATTTCCAGTCTGGTTGAGTCATACATACCTCTTGGTAAGGGTGCACCCATTGGCAATACGTTCCTTGGCTAATTAATTTGAGCAGGGGTGAAAAGTACCTCTGTACATAGAAGTAGCACAAGTCCCAAGCACCTCCTTATTTTAAGTAGGGCTGGACTGGGAGTTAAGGGAGGAGAAGTCCTTGTGCTAGTCACCTTCAAGAGGAAGGTGTCACCCTGTGCATGAGCACCACTTCCTTTTCTGTGTTAAGCAGCGTTATATTTGCTGCATTGGGTTCTTTTTTCCGTAAATGATCCTTCCCCTTCTGACTTAACCTGTTGGAACTGCTGCCTACATATATAGGTGATCTTAGACCAAGCTTAAGCAAGAAAAATGTGGTGGTGGGACAGATGTGCAGCCCACTTTGCAGATAAAGCTTACATTAACTAGCTGTGTCTGCCTGCTAAATGCTGCCTGGTATCTGGCCATCATCTACTGCTGACACATATCTAAATGGTTTAGAGTGTCTAGTTTGTAATTTTTTGATATGAGTTATGTCAAACACAATTCACTTTGGAAAAATCAGGTCCAATGAGTAGGACCATACTAGTTAACTAAGGAGGGGTACGACCTGGGCTTAAGCAATATCCTCTGTTTGTCCATGCCATTATCATGCACACTCCTTGACACAGTTTTGTTCCTGCCAATTAGCTATTTCTGAAAAAAGCCTTGGGCATGGATGTCTCTAGTACAAACCCCAGGGTGTTTCCAATAGGAGAGTGGATGAGGCAACACGATTCTTTTTGGAAAACAAGTTTAACTATATAAATACAAATCATGCTGTACCACTTGCTCTCAGGCCAGAGACTAGGCTTGGGTATGTTTAACTTAATAGCATAAATGTAGCTGTTTTACCTGTATCCTGAAATGAAAAAAATTGAATGGCGTTTGCTAGAATGTCTTTAAATCTTCTGGATACCGCAATAATAATAGCAGCATCTGATAATCCAGAAGACAACAGTTTACCAGTCCTACCTGGAAAATCTCAAGTATTAAACGACCTTTCTTTTGGAGGGCTGTGTGTATGAAAAAAATGTGTTGAGTAATGTATTCCTCCCTACCTCACAGAGTGGTATTTGTCCATAAAGTTGCCTGCTGAGTCATTGCTCATTCCTCTCTCTCTCTTGTGAATCTACAGAATAGCTCAGTAGGGCTAGGCTACATTATGCTATTTTCATATGACAGCCATCTCATAAACCTTGGTAAGGATGTGGAGGTAGCACAATGTTTCGCGTTATGTTTTGTACTTAAAAATGGAAACTCAACAAAAATTGACAGGTAAATCATGTAGAGGAAATGCATCTTACTAGCAAACAAGGGACATAGACTGTAGAAAAGTATAAACTAAAGCTAACTACACAGAACTCAAACATCTTGCTCAGAGAACAGCAGGAGTTGAGAAGTATGATAACGTATTGCCACTGTAGGATGCTATACGCGTTTGACTTTAATAACACTGAATAAGCCATTCAAATCTAAATTATGGCATTTCTGAACTAGTTATGTTCACTTTTCTGTCAGTGCTACTCTATTTTAAAAATCAACATCCCTTACTGGGAGTTTCTTAGGAGGCATTTTAAGAATTCTTGGATGACAAACAAGCTTTCATTGTTGGTGAGGTATTTAAAAATGAGCTTGCTAGAAAACGGTCTCCAAAATATGCTAGAAGTCTAAGCAGCAAGTGAGAGTGGTTTCTGATTACTAATCAGTAATGTATCCCTATTGCTCATTATTAATAAATTTGAAGGAGGAGTTAATGTGGGGAGGAATTCTAAGACAGTTCTTTGTTTTCTCTCATAAATCATGTCAGGCAATGAACTCTGCTAAGGTAAATCAAGCTACCAGAATGATTTTGGTGGAGCTATATCCCATTATATCAGCTGAGAATGTGGCTGTTTATGTTTGTATCTATTTTTCAAAGAAGTTCCTCTTTGTCTTGAGAGAGGGGCAAGCAAAAGCAGCATATTTACCTAACTCCCAAAAAGCAGATTACACAGACATTATGGTGATAGGTGGATACAAAATGAGTTACTGTTGTCACCAAAGCACCTTACTGGTTGAACCAAAAAAAAATATTTATTAACCAGGAACAGTACTTGTATGTGATTACCATATAGAAAATGAGACAGAATGATTAGCAGTAAGATGGATTTGCTTTAATATGAAAAAAAAGTTGGTTTTTTTTTTCCAGCTTTGGAATATTAAGTAATCAGCATAGCTAACATAAAAAATTCACCACACATTGAATCTACTGGTTGCAGATCTGACAACAAAAGATATTTGGCTTGCTATATTCTTAAGATGAGGCCAGTACCATTGCTGGAATTTCTTATATGTATGTATTTTCCTGTAGAGGGTCTATTCCAGCATGCCAGCTGGTAAAGACTTAGCAAGCACAGTCTTAGAATAAGCCTTGAACATTTTTGGGGTAGCAGAACTGGCTTGTTGTGCCCCATAGTTTCTTCTCTGTGTCCAAAGGTTATCAATACAGGAAAATATCAATTTCTCCACAGGTTGCAGCTCTATTTACGTTTATCAAACATTTTGGCTAAACAAGGCAGCACTGTGAAACAGGGTGAGTTTATCTCTGATTTACAAGCGGAACTCTTGTGGTTGAATGTAAAATAATAAGAAATTAATATAATCTTGCATCTGAATTGTGAAAGAAAAACATTTCAAAATAAAAAGATATTCCTAGTCTCAGGTGTTGTTATTATAAATCAAAGCTATATGTTCATTTCAAGTCAAGGTGCATATTTTTTAAGCTAATTCCCTTGTGCATTTCTTGTGAGGAAAGACATCTGTTTCATTTGGGAGATGTGTGTCAAAATCATAAAACCACAACTTGTCTGTAAAGACATGCATTCACTAAATTTTTTCCTTGCTCATAAAAAGATAAACGTATAGTATGGTGCACCTGAACATGCCAGGCCTGCTATAAGTATTTTTCACTTACAGAAACATGGAAGTTGAGATGTACAAAATTCAGGCAGGTTTCCTTCCTTATATTAATTAATTGTGAAACTTGTGGTAGTCAGTAGTTTATACTCAGTATTTTCTCGTCTGCTGCTCTGCTTCATCAGCTATGTTTCATCAGATATAACCAATGTTTAGACAATAACATCATACTGCTAAGCACCAAGCCTATGAAGACGTAACCACCAGCAAAAATAAGGACTAGAAACATGGCTAAATAGACATTTACTAAGTTAATTCATGTCAGAGTTTGGTGTTTTTGTGTTGAAAGTTCTTAACTTTCACAAAAGACAATAGGACTAAAGGTTACTCAGTATCTTGCATAATGATATCTCACATACTTAATTAAAAATCTCCCCAAATATAAAATAAGTGTGGGCTTGCTTAAGATACATTAAAAAAAGACTGTTTTTAAACAGAACCATGGGGTTGTACACAGCATTCCTATAAGGAAGTTATTGATTCCATTAGCAGTAAGGCGGTTCTTAGCCTGTAAAGGAGTGTATTGCAGAAAGAAAGGGGAAAAAAAAAGTGAGGGCAATGTCTTCTCTCTTTTCTATTTATTACTGGACATACTGAAGGAGAATGCAAATGCGCACAGGTAAGAGAGACTTGCAACAAGATCTCATGTGGGAACGTTTTCCCCCTGAGATCTTTTGCCTCTGCCCACATACTCAACCAGTGCAACACTTAATGCATATCAGATTCCAGTGTGTGTTCCCCATATAACACTTCTGCAGAATTTTCCTTTGATGAAATGTTGTGTTTCTTCATGTTCACCTGTATAAATACCTGAAACCTTCTAGCTGAGATGCAGCCCTATAACTCTGCAATGTATATTTCTCTGGAAAATCAAACTGCTATAGTATCTTTTTCCAAATAGTAATTGCTTGCTTTTCTGTTTCAAGGTCTGTGAAAGTATTTCATTTTGTGAAACCCAGCCCTACTGCACTTGAAAAGTACAGCAAGCACAGAAGTATAACAACTCACTGGTACTTTTAATTGATCTGGTATTTCTACAAGGTGCCACCCTTTTCCACACCTCCTACCTCCTCCTTAAATGACTCAGCCTCTGAAGGAGAAATCTCTTGACAGCTGGATGGGGAGCGACAGTTCAGCTCTCTGTCTGCTTTGACTGTACCTCACTTCCAGGTACCTCCAGGTTGACTTACCACACTGAGCCGCACTAGGACACTAACTTCTACCATACCTAGGTAAGGACATTTACTTTCCTGGTTTTATCTACTTCTGTCTGAAGTCCTACATTTTCAGATGTTTTGTGATTTCCTGGTGTTTGATATAAGGTCCCACTTCAAAGAATCTGATCTTCAAGAAGTGTGGAGAACTTGACTAAGAAAATCCAGCTCTTAAAGTGTTTCAGTTCAGGTGTTCAGATTCCCGGGACCTTTCTGAAGTCTTCTCTTGGCCATACGATCTTAATTACTTCTTTATTTGCATTATATTGCTAATTGTATTTTATTCTAGTGCTAGTTCTCTGATGACAAACTCAATGTTCAGACCACTTTTCTTTAATGGCTCTTTTAATGTCATTTTTACTCTTTGGTTCATTTTATTGTTTCTTTGTTATTTCTTTGGAATTTTTATCTAAATTCAAGAGTATTAAAATCTCATTTACTTGAATTTACTTCAAGTATATGATTTTGGAAAAAAAATAGCATCAGTTTACTTTCATTTCCACCTTTGCAAAAAGTATAGCAAAGATACCCATTCTGCTTTGATACCATGACTTATCTGTACCAGGAACTGAACCCATGTATAAAAAGGAAGGGTTCTTCATTAAAAATCTAGCAAAGTGAAAGGAAAGCATTGTCTAAAAAACCCTAAAATTATCACTCTCCTTCCACACTCCATTAAAAAAATAGCTATTTAAAACCAATCATACTTTTCTAATTTGAAAACACATACAAATTTGGGTTCTGGCTTAGCAGCTGATTTTACATTAGTGACAGTTCCAAAGCTTAATTTCTTTCAAAACAGAACCTCCTCCGCCCATGTCCTGAAAAACCAGTTTTGAGAGCTCTTTCAGCTACAAATAGATGAATGATTTCTACCATACACTCACGTGTTCTCTAGCTCTACCTTGCCTGTTCTAACTGCCTGTTTTCTCTTTTACGCACGTACACATTATTCCTATTCTCTGTGAGAGTTGTTATTAATTCTGTGGCCTAAACTGTGGAGTAAAGTACTCATTTAAACACCTTGTATTATTTCCAGAAGTTTACAAATGTATTACATGGCTGTTGTTCTAATACGCAACTCTCAAAAAAAAATTGATTCTAGGAATACATTTTTGTTGTTCGATGTCTGTAAAATAAATTTAGTTATTTTTACATGTAGTTTTCAGCAAAAGGACAAAAAGACTAAATAAATGCCAAATAAGGATAATATTTATAATTTTGAAGTATATAAATGATACTCAAGTGTTTATTTGTTAAGCTCTGAGTACACACTTGGTACTGTACTAAGTTAGCTACGCCATTGTTCTTTCTATTTCCTGCCCTGACATACAGTCTTGAGTGATGGCAGTGGATGCTGGTGAAAATTTTGTAGGGAAGAAGGTGCAGAACCAGTTACACATACAGATCTGCACCTGACAGAGTGGGCCTTTAAGGCTATTGAGGAGATCATAAGCTTGACTGAAATAGCAAGTTTGGAAGTGTGAAGGATGGTACAGCTCTAGCTGTGATTATGATTTGAAAAACAGCCTTTATTTGCAATCAAGAAGTAAAACCATGTTTAGAAATGCAAATTCTTATTTGAGTTGATGTGTAGTAGGTAGCCAGATCTGACAGCGCAGTCACAGCACTGTTGATATTTGAGGGGAGAAATGACGGATGTAGAGAACAGCTAAATTGGTATTGACTTCCAAACCAGAAAAATTTCACCTCACACACTTATGAATGCCTGTCTAGAAGAACAACTGTAATGATGTGTCTCCTCTGTGCCTTATTTCTAAGTCTTGGAGATCTTTGTCCTGTATCAAGTAAGAATGACTTTAATCAGTTGGTTGCTCACACGTCTAAGTCTTACTATATTCAAGAGAAATTATGGAGAAAATAACAAAATTTGCTGACCTGACATGAAAGTTGTTAACCGAAGTCAAGGAAATACTGTAGTGTGGTTTGTAACCATGATTAAGTAGGATTAATGTGCTTTTGTTTAAAATATCCCATTCTCCACATTCATCTCATATAAATGAAATGTAAATCAGGTAGTATAGAATTAACATTAACAGTTACAATGGCCAAAATTTAAAAAAAAAAAAAAAAGTAAAGCTGAAGTAATCCTTTATTATATTTACTCACCAATAGTTATTCCATCCAAAGATTCTCCTGGACTGCAGTGAAAGCAAGCAAATGCATTAAAACAGAAAGGATGTGAAAAAAATCTTCTAAACTTTTATTAGATTTCTAATGGAATAGTTATAAAATTTTGAACTCTGATTACTCATTAGATACTCAATGTTCAGCCAACTTCTGAGCAGAATAGCCCTTCAAGAAGATGAAATTTTGGTGGGAAGTTTCATATTTGGGACAAGGAAAGAACAAAGTATACATCTATTGTCTTTTTCATATGGCAAATATTAGGTGTTTTTGAAAAACTAGATCTTTAAGGACACGTAGCAAACAGTAGCCAGCAAATTGTGGCTGTGTAGAGCCATATATAAGAAACCTGTTTGTTCCAGCTGGCATTTTATGTGGACATGCCAAATTCAGTGGGTTCTCTACAATCCAGGCTGCTTTAACAATGCAGCACAAGAAGCTGGAAGAATGGAAAATTCTGAAATTTTTTGTTTTAAACTCATTGTTCATCTACAATGTTTTGTATCACCCAGTTCAATAATAATAGTAGGAAGACTGATATTTTAGGCATTTACACTTGGTAATGCTTTATGTGAAAAATTTCAGTATAAAACAAAATATTTTGACTTTTAAGAGAAGAAAGTGTTCCTCCCTCGATACTCCCTCAACATCTGCTATGTTGAATCGCTTATTATACATTGGGATGATATGCAGTACCTCTAAGGTGTGGAAATAAATATTATTTATTAAAAGCAACATACATATAAACTGAATCATACATAAATTATAATCACTGTCATAGCTTGAAGTCAAAGAACAAGACTTTTTTGTTTGTAACTAGTTCAGTCTGATGTGGAAAACATTATTCTTACAGGAAATGTTTGTATTATTCTTACGTATTTTTTTTAAATACAGCAATGCATATATATGAAACCTAATTACGTAGAAAGCTACAGCCCAGAACAGAAGAAGAAAGGCAAGAGGACTTTGTGTTGGAAGAATGGGTGTGTTCAGACCAGCTGAAAACTAGGTTTAGCTTTGAGAATTTAAGGCAGGCCTGAGGTCTTCCACTGATAAGTCACTGCACGATGTGGAAAGGAGATGTAGAAGTGGGAATATGGCTATTTGTGATAAAAGCAGAATTGGAGACTGGTGCTGCTTTCTGAATAACTTGCTACCAGTTTCAAGGAGCATTTGACTTTCCCTGGACTCATGTCTGAAGTTTTTTCTGGATTTCTTTGGGACTGTATTTGGATTTCACAAAAAAATGGAGAGGGTTTCAATCCAGGATTGGCATCCCTTAAAACTTTTTTGGGAACTGCTCATTGGACTGGCTGGGGCAGATTTAATTTTCTTCTGAAGTTTCCTGACGCTGTTTTTACATTCAAATTACACTGGAGCTGCATTCCTGTTTGTTTTTGTTTTGCATTCCAGCTAAGTTGTTTTGCTCCAGTGGTTGAGATCTTATTAAGAATGCCTGAACGTAATTTACTACTATGCTATACTACAGAAGCTTGTAACTTCTCTTTCTCACAATTTCATTTACAAAGTTAAAAGCTCCTTTTTTATTAATTTTTTTTTATCTCCATTAAACTGCGGGCTGAAGATAAGCAGTTCACTGACCTGTGTGAAAAATGTGATGGTTCCAGACCTTTATGAGCTGGAGTTTTTACGCTAATGTGATCCTCAATTTTCTGTCCATTCCTCTTTCCGCATACACAGATAAACACGCATTTAGTTCAAAATAGCGAAGACCAAGAAAAATATGCTTTGATGAGTTGTGTTCTGCCTCTTTATGCAAGATTACTTTAATTTCTAAGATCTTGAAATTTAAGTCTTACTATGATGATTCTTGATTGTGCTGGAGATTAAAGTAGGATTTTTTTTAATTTGCATTTTAAATTTTAGTGGATTAATCTTTGATATTCAACTTGAAAGTTTGGAAGCAAGAAGTAAACCTTGAGGACAATGTTGCAGTATTCTGTAAGACTAAAATGCCTGGGTTTAAAGTTTTGGAATACCTGGCACATTTTCAGTGCTGACTATAAAAGGGAGTGTGTCTGCTTCTTACATTAATTTATGCATACTACTTTTGGGTTGGGAGACTAGATAGTAGTTTTTTCTGGATACTGTACGCATGTGCAGCAGAGATATTGTTTTGCCCTAAAAACATTAGAAACTAATTTAGGACAAGAGACAAAACACTGTTTTAACTAAATGATGGAGGATGAAAGAAACGTGCTTTCTTGACTTTCTTTTGTCATGTGTTGATACAAGCGGGAGTTGCAAACTGCTTTCCACTTGCTTTTTAGGGTCTCAGTGTCATTAATGCATTTGTACTTATTCTGTAGATTCTAAAGACAAGCCTCAAAATTCACAGATTTTTTTACCTTGGTGACAATTTATATTTCAGAAGAAATGTCTGAGGCTTTCTTGCTGATTTTTAACAAAGGTATATGACACTTCCTTGGCAATTCTGTGAGAAATTTCATCCTGAATCTATGGAAAGAGAGTCTGTAGTATAGCATGAACTCTACATAGCAGTTTCCTATTATCTTTAATATTTAATATATTTACATTAATTATATTGATATATTGTTAATAATATATTTATTATATTAATATTTAATATATTTAAACTGCAAAATTAGTATTTTTAACAAGATATTCTATGTCTTAGAATGACCACATTTGGTTTAGTTTCCACAAAAGAAGGCTCTGTTTTTATTCACTTCCCTTTAGGAAATGGCTTTAAAATTCTTTAATAGAAAATAAATCCAAGTTCCTTCTTTACAAAACTACTGCTTTTTCCCCAGATGAAGAAGTTCCACCACTCCTTGCTTGTGAAATATACTGAAATGTCAAGCTTCCTATTATCCCGGGACTGACTGAAATAAAGACCAGTATCAGATGCCCAGCTGTTGCTAAGCTGAAAACATAAATAAATCAGAGTCCTTTCTATCATCTTTGACAGTTCAGGAAAATTTATAGCAAGATTGGTTATTATCTAAGACTTATTGCTTGATAACCTACCTGAACAGTTTCTAGGAAATACAGTGCATATCTGCTTAAACTCTTATATCAGTGATTTTGAATTTTATAACCTATTGCAACATAAATAAGGCTCACCATAGCCCTGAGCATATTTTTACTGGGTGGGAACCAGATCCAGCAGTCACATGTTTTCTGCACACACTGTGCCAATGCATGCTTGATATCAACAACTAAAGTTAAAAGAAATGGGTGTGGGTCAGAGACTTCCAATCAGCATGTCAGAATTTTAAACTCTTATAAACATCTGGAATTTCACAACTGGGTAAGACATACGGTGACTTTTGGACTCCAATGTTATTTTTGTATTTATATCTGTACTTTCTAAAAAGATCTGTACTTTTTTACATCCAGATTTTGATTTCCTAGTTTCTTTTCTTGGTAATCATAAGCTCTTCTAGCAATCACCTGGCAGTAAAAACATAGAAAACAAAAATCTGCTCTAAGTGTGATTCATTGTGGCATCCACTGGTTTTATACGCTCTGTTGTCAGCGTCACTTTTAGCATTTTTGTTAAGCTTTTGCCAAAAGTCAACATCTTCACCTTCTATCAGCAAAGAAAGAGCCACAGGCTCCAGTCTCTCAATCCACTCTATTTTAGGTGAGTAAGCAACACATTCTACGTCTGCAAAAAAACAGGACAACTGCGTCACTCAGAGAACTGGGAATGTTTCTGATTTTTCATGACTGCTTGTCACAAAAGCTCTTTTCTGGTGGTTCTGTAAAATTTTAGCAGCCTGACCAGTGGAGCTGGTTGGGAGCTTTCCAGCTTAACATTGTTTTCTTGGAAAATACAGCTTTTCAGAAAGGAATGCTTTTGCTTAAGAGGGCCAGTTTTGTCCACAGCCTTAAGTCAATGTTAGGATTGTGTTTTTTTAATTTAAGGAGGATTTTTTTTTTTGGCATTGAAATGTCGTTGTGTTCTGCTTGCTGTTTTCTCTAGGAAAGCTGATATTCAAAATCCAGTTTCGAAGAATAACATGAAATCTTTTGAGTGGCTCAATTCCCAAATATATATATATATATATTTAATTCCACAGTCTCGGAGGCTCATTTTTCAACCCGTTTTGAGATAAGGGAAGAAGTCAGTGACTGGGAAACTACTGCAAGGCAGGAGAACCGCCGCTGTCCTGGACCTCCATGCTACGTGCAGGCCTCTGAAGCTGTGAGACCTGTCAGTGGGGTGGGGTGCGCTGGAGGCACCACTCTGAGCCCCAGGCTGATATTGTCTTCTCATTAAGCTAATCACCTCACCCCATTCATTAGTCTATCTTCTCCTCTGAAGGCTCTCATCGCCTGACATGTTCTCAGGGAAGGAGCCTCTGAGGTGGAAAAGGAGGGAGAGGTGGTGTGACAGGCAGTGGCACAGAGGAGGAATGCACATAGTCATCACCACGGAGGGAAATACCACCACTGTGCCTGAGCTTCAGTTCAAAGAGGGCTGCAGCTAGTGCTCAGTCATTCCACCCTGTCAGACTAAACTTGTGCGAGGAGGTGATCAAAGTGGCAAACGAACTAAAACTGTTTTTGGGGCTGATTCCTAATCTCACCACCAACTCTCGCTTCTTTTTTTTTTTTTTCTTTTTTTCTTTTAGATTCCAACAGGCGGATACCTTACTGAACAAAATGTCAGCTTTCAGCATACGAAAAAAGTCTCCTAGTCAAAGCGGTAATACTGAGTCTCCTTCATTTTCTGCTCTCTGGGAACTTAGATGTTGAGGCACGGCCTCCTTCCTTTCCGAGCACCCCCAGACCCATCGCACAGCTCCCTCACAGGGCATGCCACTGCTCTTTGTTAGCGACAGGCTTGTTATTAGATTCACAGTAGGACCCTCTTCAGCTGCAAAGCTAGTGGTGTTGCATGTAAGATTTTGCTGGCAGACATTCAGGCCGAAACACAGCACTGGGCAGCGCAGTGTGGTGTAGCAGTAGAGCGGGGAAGTGTGGTGCAAGATGGTCGTTCCCTCTGCTAAGGCCTGCCCCACGGGAGCGTGGTGGATGGGATGGCAGTGGGAAGATGGGGCATCCGTCGTCCTCGACACTCTCTCTTCAACTCACTCAGGGGAAATGAGGAGAAATTGAGCATAATTAGAATGGGGAGAGAAAAGCTGTTAAATCATTGTCAGATGGGATCGTTTATTCCTCTGGAGGGACAAAACTTGAGGAGGGCTGGAGTTTGCTTTCTGTGCAGAGAAATGACCAGAGGCAAACTGGAAACATGATGAAATTTTCCATTTCCCCTGAACCCACAAAACCCTCTGAAGACTGAAAGGTTTTGAGGTGTGTGAGGACCTGGTTTGTGTGGGATATGGCAGGCCTAAGTACACCAAAATGGGCACAGCTGCAGCAGGGAGCAGCTGGGCTCTACCATGTTAAGGACATAAACTTTTTATTGCCAAAATAAGAAGGGCATGAGATCCATCTGTCTGTGCTCATGTGACCCAAACTGTGTATGAGATCTATGTTTAAATTTTTAATTGAAAGTTGGGAGACAATTCATTAGACTAGAAATGAATACTCTTCAGAAAACCCAAGGCTTCATGCCTTAGCAAATTGCTTGTGATGTTTCTTGAGAAGAAAACCCAATATATATTCCTCAGCTACTGCATTTCATAGGAGAATTCCCAAAACCTTTTTGGCACTAAGCAACTAAGAAAGCCATGATTTCTGCAAAATCCAGCTGATTTTTGGGTAGTTTATAACAGTTTTCCTAAAATGCTACTGGAAAAAAAAATTGCATATGTAAGGTTAATTTTAATAGTTGTATATATATGGAGTACTTCTTGAATATACAGAAATGCTTATGTTATGTTTGTGTCACTGGAGAGTTTTTCTTCAAGATTCAGAGGATGTTATGGCTGACAGTAGAGCACAGATTAAAATGTATTGCAGACAGTTGGAGGTGTCTTTGGCTAAAACCATTAGTATGACAGGAATTCTGGAATCACTTCCACCCCTTTAGTTGCCATCAGCTATCCTTGATGTAGAGAAGTTTTATCTCTGGAATGTATATACTTTAACTCACATGTTTTTGCTTTTGAAAATTAACTTTTTTTTTCCAATGCAAATGTTTATACCAAATTAAGAATATCAAATATTTATGAAAATGGGAAGGTACAGTTTTTGCCATTGGGTCATCATTCAAATTGTTGATTATTGAATGTTGCAAAGATTTTTCTATCTATATGTGTTCATCTAAGTCCCTATTACATCCAAGTAATTGCTAGTATTATCAGTATATTCAAAACAGTAAATATTTAGAGCAAATGCACTTATTAGTCTTGTTTGCTGATTACAACTATATCTCTATTCTTGACAGTGACTAGGAGACAATGCCGTTATGAACAGGCTGATGCAAAAATCATGCAATGAGGCTAAATGAATTTTTGTTCTTAATCTACTGGGATTGTCAGCACACTCTTACAAATCTCATCTTTGAAGACGTTTGTTTCTTGATGGTCTCAAAGGGCTGCATCTACGCTGCTCAGAAAAAGAAAGCCAAACTTTGGTATAAGGGCCAAAAGACAGCAACACATATCCATGCTGTCACAGCCATGCTTCTTAAGTGTTTGTCACTTATCTAGCAGCTCAGTCTTAGAGCTGGAAAACATTTGCGACTAAGCAAACATGAATGATGAGTCCAAGGCCTTCACTGGCCTTCTTGACAGTATGGACATATCTACAGTGAATTGCAACAGATAAGAGCAGACACAGTTTGGGTTACAGTCATATTTACATTTTTAGACAGAATTTAATCTTTGTACTGCAGGGTTTTTCTTTCATGAGAAAAATGTATTTTTAAAAATCAGTCTTGGCCATTGTAATGTAAAATAAATGTTTTGGTGCTTTATTATGATTTGGTCTTCTACTCACTGTAGCTATTTGTAATTTTTCATGTTACCACTACAGCTGAAGTTCTTGGATTAAAAGCAAGAGCTACATTTTCTTACAAATCACAGCAGAATGCTAAAACATGTCTCTAACAAATGACATCATACTAACTGCATGTATTTTCTGTGAAGTGTGGTCTTTACGTATTTAAGCTTTACAGTCAAATGTCTTTACTGAACACCAGATAGTGATGTCTCCTGAAATCTGGTGGTGTTGAACTCCTTTTGCATGGATGTTCAAAGAGTGAGGAATTCATAGAGAAAATCATGACAGTCTCTAAAGGAAAACCTGAGAAACTTGGTATTCTTCATCAGTCAGTTTGTTGATTAATTGGATGCTATTGACAAAGGTTTTACATACATATTTTTTCAGCTTCTCTTGTCTGGGCAAATTTGGGGCAAGTATTACAATTAAAAAATGGAGTTTCTGTTTGGGCTCAACTTCTAGTCTTCCCTTTTAAAGGGGAATGTTAAAATGTCACAACATTATTCCCCTTCACCTCCATCAGGCTGATGATACGAAACTTAGGTGGGAAGAAAAAGAACTGAGAATACTGGATAATAGTCACTGAATATTTTTTTTCTTACTTCTGGTCCAAACCCCTCAAAAAGTGAAACCAAAGGAGATAAACATCATCTTTCTAATACAGTGAGGAATATATATTCTCACAAATCAAGCGAACATCACATTGTTAGATCCTCAATATAGTAAATATCAGTGTTGTTGTTGGACAAAGATATTTTAGTATGTTTTCATAAGTAAATAATTCTTTCATGTTAATACCACATGTGAGTATGCATTTCTGTCTGTCCCTCCCAATAACCTTTGAAACCATAAACCAGTTTTAGTAAAATCTGGTGTAAAGATATGGACCTTAAAGGTACTGCTTTTATTAAAATTTCTGTAAAACTAGGTAGCTGATTAGGAAAGAGAGCCTGTTCATTCAGCCACTGAGGAAAAAGTTTCAGACAGAGTTCAATCCTTCTTTTGAGAAACCTGAAAATCCACACATGTTGGGCTGGATGTAGGTGGAAGACCATGTGTTCATCTCTAGATGATTAGCTTTCATTCAAAATTTGCATCCTGTCCCACATCTACAAATACAAAAACCACAGAGAGCACCCTAGGAAATGGGATTCATTAGTTTGACTTTCCTGGAAGTAATGTTGTATGTATATTTCATAATTCCTTTATCAGATCTGTGATATTTGTTTACATTAAAAATACAACAAGCTTTCATATTAAGGATGAAACTGAATTTAGTTTGGTAAAACTGGGCTTCTGCAGTTCATTTAAGGCTGAAGGGATCAAGCCACAAACTTTTCAAGGAAATGGTCTGCACAGGAGCTGAAGATTCAGTGTGTGCTAGACTTTATTTCAGCCTTTTTAATAGTACTTTAAGTTTACAAAGTTATCCCATATGTTCATTTTCAAGATGTTTCTCTGCATTTGCAGATAATAAGAGCCCCTCTGTTGCAATTAAAAGCAGACAACAGGCTACTCATGATATTAATAAACGACGGACCCTTTTGCAAGATAACAGCTGGATAAAGAAGAGGCCTGAAGAGGAAAAGTAAGAAAGATATGAAATACATTTCTTCAGTATTTAGTTCTGTATGCTATGTACATTTTCTTGGAGCATCTATTTTTTCATGAATGGTATCAACCAGAGTTACATAAATTTCATCAAATAACTGTTTGCTTATCTTGGTGAGGTATTGATTGCTCTTTGGAGGTATTGGTCTGCTAGACTTTCACTGACTAGGTTTTACATTGGGACTTTTGAGTGCTGAGTATTTAATGAGATTTCAGGTTTCTGCTCTACTGGGAAAATCCCACATTTCAGATGTTTATATTGCAAGAGTACAATTTGACTTTTTCTTTTTAGAAGCATGAAGATTATAAATCTTTACAAACTCTTTTAAGAAGCTGAAGTCAGAATCATGTACTGTAGTGTACTTTACATGTACTGTAGTGCAAACTAGGACTTGTATTACAGTAGAAACTCCACCTTGAGATCAGGCCCTCATATTTTGGTCCATGAACAGCATGTAGGAAGAAAGAATTCTTACTCCAAAATGTCTGGAGTCATCTAATGAAGAGGTTTGTAGCTGGCGTAGTTACAGTGGCAGTGGACAGCTATGAAATCTGATCAAGGACAGAAATCTTCTGCCAAGAAAAAATTTTCTATTTTTAATATTCAAATTTTAATTAACCATTGTCTTTCTTTTGCTTAAAGTGCTGATGAAAACTATGGAAGGGCTGTGCTTAACCAATACAAATCCCAAGATAGTCTAAACAGGTACAGTAGCATATCTGAACACCTTGCTAATGACATTGACAATGAAAACTGAATATCCTCTTACTGTATCCTGTTTATAGCAAGAGTTTTCTTTTGTCCTGGGTCCAGCTGGGATAGGGTTAATTCCTCACAGAAGCTGGGAGGTGAGCATAGCCAAAGGGATATTCGATACCATGCTGAAGTCATGCCTGGGATATAAGGGGAAGGTAGCCTGAGATGCCCCCCTTTTTTTGTGAAGCCCTCGGTGGTGAGATATTCATTGTATCAGTGTTTCCATTGTATTCTGTACCTTGTCTTATTGTTATATTCTCTTTTCTTTTGCTTTCCTTGTGTGGTATTATTAAAAATCCGTCGTTATCTCAACTCACGAGGTTCCACTTTTTCTTATCCTTCCCCATCTTACTGGGAGGGGACGGGGAGGAAGGTTGCGACCACGTGGTCCTGACCCAAGACATCTTTGTTCAATTTTAGTCTACACGTTTCCATTGTAAATCTGACTTGGATGTCAATAATTGTTAAATCTATGATTGCAACAGATGCAGGGTTGGATCTGTTGACACCCTGATGGTCTGAAATCTTGTACGATATCTTAATTCAAGATTCATATGTTGTTTTATTGCTGATGTGTTGTTTAACAAAAATAGTAACCAAAGTGGCATTTCTAACCTTTCTTATAGCAGTAGCACAAATGAAAAGGAAGATCAGAAAGCTGTACTTGGACGATACAGGTCTGATACTACCTTGGACAGGTAGGGCTTTTTTCTGTATGTATTGTATTTTGTGATTCTCATATCTGTGGGAAGTCTTAAAAATTAAATAATGAATGAAATCAGTGAGATTTTAAAAATTTTGTTATTTATTAAGCATCTAAGTAGAAGTCTTTGAATGATTTTTGCATGAATTGTCAATGAGACAAAGGGAAATGTGATTTGAGAAAAGGTTCTTTTGACATCTCACTCTTTCTATATCAATTTTTGTGTATTCTTGTCCTCATAAATGTAAGTATCTCTGTGCAGATTACATACACTCCTCTGCAATTTCCTGCTTTTTATACGGTAAATCTGTCTCCAATAGTTAACCACAACCTGGCTAAAACCCTGGTTCTTTGCAAATCCTTGCGGCCATTTCATACCATGGTCAGTACGAGTATCAGAATCATACAGGTGCTTAATTTGAATGTCAGCCGTAACCTCTGTTAAGACATGACCATGGCTGTGTTTGCAGATTCTTTCTGTGTGACATCTTCAAAATTCAGCCCTCCTTGTCTAGTATCCACAACATGCTGAGGCTTTGAGTACCAGCACTTAAATGCACAACATGGGAAAAGTGAACTGATTTGGTTGAATCTTAGCACTGTGCAATTTTGTTTGATCATCACTACTTCTGTTGTAAGAAACAATGAAAAATTGTTATGTAAAATTTACCTTCTCCATAGATTTCCAGAAGAGAATAGGCTACAAAGCTGTGGGACATCACTCCTCCATTGACTGTTCCACAGGGCAGTGAATCCAGCTGTATTTGTTCACTCATCATGAGGAAACCATACTATAGTTTCCGTTTACCCATTTCTCTTCTGTGTATCTTTTCTATTTCCATATTAGCCTTTTTGATCTGGGAGCCCAAATCTCCACGCAGGTATTTAAGATGGGATTAATTAAGATTGCATTGTGTATATGCAAAAGCATAACAACGGCTTCTGGTTCATTTGCTATTCTTTCTCTTGAACTTCATAATATTGTATTTGCTCTTTTGAGGGCTGCTGAGAATTGAGCTTTCATTTTAATAATATTAACTATATAACTCCAAGACCTCTTCCCTGTGTGATAATAGCTGGTTCAGAGTTAGTTTTTCATGGCAGGCACTACTTTGCATTTAAGAAAATGAAAGTCATCTGCCATTTTAGAAATCTGACATGTTAGCAGATGACTCCTGAAGGGACTGACAGTCAGCATTTGTTTTGACTACCATGAGTTCCTGTCATTGGCAAGGAACATCATCTCACTCCTTCTTTTTCAGATGATTCGTGAACATATGAAAAAACACAGGTCTTGTACAGATCTCTCCTTCCACTCTGAAAAATTGTTGTTTATTCCAAACCTTTATTTCCTTCTTTTTTTTTACTATTTATTTATGCATGAAAGGACCTTCTCTATTACCACAGAGGAGATGAGTTTATTTAGAGTATTGAATAGAAATTTCTACAAAGCTCTTTGGAAAACTCTACAAAGAGTTTTGGAAAACTCTTCTCCACACACTCATTGATACCAAACCAAATTTTAAAGCTTGATTTTCATGTATATAAGCCCTGATTACTAATTTAGAAGGCATAGGACAATTCCAGTTTCTACAGTGCTGCTGAACAGCGTTGTCCTTTTGTACGGATGCTATCTATCTATGACTTTCTGCTCTGTGCTGAGATATTAAGAATTATTTTATTAAGCTGACTGTCTCTGTGTTCTCACATACACAAATGTCTAACATGAGGGGTTCTTAACATGCATGAGATGACAGAGAATACAAATGAAGGATTATAGATGTGAATATACATTTCTGATAACTAATGTGGAATATGTCCATAAATGGAGAGACTCATGATGGTTCCATCTTGAAATTATCATAATGAGGAAGGCACAGTCAAGTTGATTATTTTTCCTCAGTCATCACTGGTCTGCACAAAACTGTGGAATATAGACATTCCAGGATTAATCAGTGAGCACTTATTGCCAGCAGGCACTTTTGTAAGGGTGTACCGATTGTCCTGCATCTCCTCAAACGTGCAACCTAAGACATAAAAGGGTGTGGATATATTCTCTATTAGCACCTTTTTGTAGCCTGCAGTCAATTTTGGTACATCCGCTTCCTCTGTGAGGGGTGTTCTCCACCAAGGAAAATTCTCTTATTTTCTTATAAATTATTTCTGGCAAGCATATCCATAGTACAGAATTCTCCAAGCTTAGAGTAGACCCATCTGCAGAACAGCTATATTGTTTAGTTGCCTGTGTAAAAAAGAAACATTCTTTTTTTCCTGTTCAAAACTAAATGCAGGGTTGAAAACTGGAGCATGTTTCTGGGATGTAGAATAACATCTAAAGGACTGCTCCTAGTATGACAGTTCTTGAGAAGAATAACCATGGTATTGGAGATTTCTCTGAGCTGTTGGCAGAGTTATTGTAAGTCATGTTGTCTATACAGAAAATAATTTTTGTCTAGCTAAGCTGTTGTAAAATGGTAGTCTTGAATCCTGCAAAAGGATTCTGTCGGAGTTATCATTTTTCAAGCCAGAGTTTGGAACATCTTTCCTCATTTCTACTTTATATCTCTTCTGGCCATGACTGTAGTATTCCAAAAGACAAGGATTTAAAGAATCTGGATCTGTCTGGATTAATGTCTTGTCAATAGCTAGCTTTCAAACTGGCAAAATAGTAATTGAAGTTCCAATTGGAAAAAAAAAATCCAAAATAAACTGTTTGAGGACTATAGGAGTAATTTTGAGTTCTTCATTGCATGTGGACATGTGACAGTGAAAACAAATCTAAAAGCCATTTTAAGTAAAGCTTTTTGCTTCCTGAATACTGCCGTATCCATGTTCAAAGAAGGTATTGTTTGATAGGAATTTTGCCTAACCCAATATCTGCAAAATTTGAACATCAGTTTCAGTACTGAGAACCCGAGAGAGATGTTGGAGATGACTACATGCAATTGCATCATTGGCTGCAAGCATAAGAAAATACCAAACACAAGTTGTTAACAAAAATCAATAGCCTGGTGGCAGGAGGTGCACATATACCTGTACTGGCATGTAATCTACACATCATAACTCAAACAATTGCTTTGTGCATATGATCACAAATAGCCTTTCTAGATGGGATGAAAAGTTTTATTTATCCAATTACTTCTCTTTTATTATTAGCAACTAACTAAATATTTGACAAAGGATGGGAGAGACATTAAAAATCACATAGTAACAATGAAAATTACGTTGCTATTTTCCCAAGTACTAAATGCTACTAATTCCAGAAGAGCTTCCAGGAAGAATAAATCATAACTGCATTTATAGCAATCAGATCTGAAGAGATGGGACTGAAGCAAAAAAACACACTTTTGTTGTCTGTTTTATAAACAATCTAATCCTTTGGAATGATAGAAATTATTAGAAAAGGAACTGAGAGCAAACCAGAAACCACTGCTCAGTTGTGGTATGAACCTGTTTTGCCCAACTTGAACACTGCATGCACTATTTCATTTATGTGAAAAAATTACAATAGAACCAGAGAAAAATAAAGTGGAAGATGAGAAAGGGTGATCACAGGGATGCAATAGTTTTCACATGTGGAATAGCTGAAGAGACAAGGTTTCCTCAGCTTGGAAAAAAGTGATATAATGAAAGTGAGTAAGAAAGGAATATTTACTGTGCGTTACACTGTAAAAACCACAGAATCACAGAATGTTAGGGATTGGAAGGGACCTCGAAAGATGATCTAGTCCAATCCCCCTGCCGGAGCAGGAACACCTAGATCAGATCACACAGGAACGCATCCAGGCGGGCTTTGAATGTCTCCAGAGAAGGAGACTCCACACCCTCTCTGGGCAGCCTGTTCCAGTGCTCTCTCACCCTCACTGGAAAGCTTTTTCTCATGTTCAAGTGGAACCTCCTGTGTTCCAGCTTGAGCCCATTGCCCCTTGTCCTGTCACTGGATGTCACAGAGAAGAGCCTGGCCCCATCCTCCTGACATTCACCCTTCACATATTTATAAACATTCATTAGGTCACCCCTCAGTCTCCTCTTTTCCAAGCTAAAGAGACCCAGCTCCCTCAGCCTTTCCTCATAAGGGAGATGCTCCATTCCCTTCATCATCTTCATGGCTCTGCGCTGGACTCTCTCCAGCAGTTCCCTGTCCCTCTTGAACTGAGGGGCCCAGAACTGGACACAATATTCCAGATGCAGTCTCGCCAGGGCAGAGTAGAGGGGCAGGAGAACCTCTCTCGACCTACTGACCACCCCCCTTCTGATGCACCCCAGGATGCCATTGGCCTTCTTGGCCACGAGGGCACAGTGCTGGCTCATGGTCGTCCTGCTGTCCACCAGGACCCCCAGGTCCCTCTCCCCTACACTACTCTCCAACAGGTCAGTACCCAACTTATACTGGAACCTGGTGTTGTTCTTGCCCAGATGCAAGACTCTACACTTGCTCTTGTTAAATTGCATTAAATTTTTCCCCGCCCAAATCTCCAGCCTGTCTAGGTCTCGCTGGATGGAAGCACAGCCTTCTGGCGTGTCAGCAACTCCTCCCAGTTTCGTATCATCAGCAACTTGCTGAGGGTGCACTCTATTCCCTCATCCAAGTCGTTGATGAATATATTGAATAGCACAGGTCCCAATACCGAACCCTGGGGGACTCCACTAGCTACAGGCCTCCAACTAGACTCCATCCCATTCACCACAACTCTCTGGCTTCTTTTCTCCAGCCAGTTCACAATCCATCTCACTACCCGATCATCCAGATCACACTTCCTCAGTTTAGCTGCAAGGATACTGTGGGAGACGGTGTCAAATGCTTTTCTGAAATCGAGATAGACCACATCTACTGCTTTACCATCCTCTATCAACGTGGTAATGTCCTCATAAAAGGCTATCAGGTTGGTCAAGCATGACTTCCCCTTGGTGAAGCCATGTTGACTGCCTCTAATGACCCTCTTATCCCTGATATGCCTAGAGACAGCATCTAGAATAAGTTGTTCCATCACCTTCCCAAGGATGGAGGTGAGGCTGACCGATCTATAGTTACCCGGGTCCTCCTTCTTGCCCTTTTTGAAGACTGGTTTGACATTTGCTTTCCTCCAGTCCTCAGGCACCTCCCCCATTTCCCACAACTTACCAAAGATGATGGAGAGTGGTCTAGCAATGACTTCCGCCATCTCCCTCAGCACCCGCGGGTTCATCCCATCGGGACCCATGGATTTATGGGTGTCCAGATTACTTAACCACTCCTTAACCCAGTCTTCATCTACCAGAGCAAAAGATACTGTATGAAATGTTTAGATAATGATTTAAAGAGAGGAAAAAAGAAAAAAAAAGAAAGAAAAGAAGAACACTTGTTTTTCCCTTGACACATATTAGTTGTAGGAGTCACCACCACAAAATATTGTGGAGGCCAGAAATCTAAATTGGTTCAGAAAAACACTGGGTGGGTAAATGGATCATTGATCCAAAGGTGTCTGTTGGAGCCAGCATTCTGGGTGCAGAGGATATTCTTCAATCACTGCTTATCAGAAGCTGAAAAGTACAAGGAGAAGTTAACATTATACTTCCCATTCTTCTTTCTGCTTTCTTTTCTTTTTTCAAAGCTTCTGCTACATTGGGTAGCAGTGAAGTAGGATTCCAGATAGACCCTTTAAGTCTTTAAAATGAGCAAATACAGAAATACTTAAAGTAGCATGCTGAAATTTTGAAAATACACAAACGTGAAAAAAACCCTCATGTTAGTTATTTGGATAATTATGAGCAGAAGAAAAGCTCGTGTTTGCATCTGCAGTAGTGCTAGCAAGTTTAGTGAGACCTCTAGTGATCTATCGAGTAACTGTAACTGCCGGCCACAGTCACAAGCTGACCATGACATGAGATTGTTATTTGCACAATTAAATTTCAAATTTGAAAAAGGCACAGAGCACATGCTGGTGCAGATTGTGTCCCAGATCTCCCTTCAAGGCTTTTCATTAAATTCAACAGTACTCTGTGGTGCTTGGCTGGAGGCAGGATACAAAATGTTTTGTGCACAATATTGTAGTTCTAGGATTAATTATTTTGCATCTATAGCTTCAGTTTATAGATGGAAATAGACAACTAAAATTAATTAATTTCTGCATGTAAATAAATAGTAGCCCAAAATATGTGTCAGGTGTTTTAGACAAATATTTAAGATAACTCTCTCAATATACATCACTTTATATTTGGCCTTTTTGGAGTTCCTCTGTTCTTATTACAGGATAATCCATACATGGGAAGAAAGTTGAAATAAAATAAGTACTTAAACTGTTTCAGCTATGACAGCTACCTGTTTTTTTTTTGCTTTCCGACAAAATTCAGAAAAGTTTTAGGCAAAAGCTGTGAAATCCATAAAGGGCTTGAAAAATCATGTGGTTCTTTCCTAGCATAAACGTCATGGCTTCATAAAATCGGTTCAAGCACAAATAATGCAACTTCTCTGATAGAGGTTAGTCCTGTAGATCACTACTACGCTTTATCAGAGTTTTTACACCAGAGTATTTTCAAATCACGTTGATCTCTAAAAGTTATAAAGAAAACAAGACTCTTGCATCTTTCAAAGGATCATGAGGGAGATAGAAAGGGGATGGTTGATGTTCTGCTTGTCTGGAAAACATTGCTTTCTTTTTAGTATTCTGATCTAGTTCAAAGGAGTTGTAATAAATTAACAATTAACAGAAATTAAGCTTGATACAGTATATCAATTAGTGTTTGAACATAACCTTTTGAAACTGTTTTTTTCAGTGAGCTACTTAGACTCTTCAGATATTAATGCACTAAATTCATATTAATTCAGCTTCTGCTCTACATACATAGATAATGGGGAATTTTTAATCAGTACACAGGGCAAAGTGATCTTTTAATTTTATTGAAAGAGGTTTTAAAAAAAAAGACCTAGAGTGTGTATTATAAATAATTTCTCTGTTTTTGACAGAATTCCAGGCAGAAGTGATGCTGATAAAATAAATAAGTCTCCAACTCTGAATGACAAGCAAAGCAACAGGTATAAGTTTTGGAAACTTTATCATCTAAGTGGTACATATTATGATTTATCATGTATCATTTATCATGCATTATCATCTAACTACTATATATTATTATAACTTTTAATTACATGTACATATCAAGAATATCTAGAGAAATAATATGTAAGGCATATGGCCCAAGAGTGGGCTTCACTTCACCACCTAGCATCTGGAATGCAGACATCTATATCTAGGTTGTCATAGACTCTTTTTATAGCCAGTGAGGAGAAAAAAGGTCTTTTGGAGGACAATTCATCTGATGTTTCTAGATATTTTCTTTAGAATAAGAGGAATTTTCCTTAAAGATGCCTATTTCTCCACATAAATTAAAAAGACCAGATTACGCATTTACTCAGCATAGCAATTCTTTTCAATACACAGTATTTTAAATACAAAACAAGGAAAGAATAAGACTGTTTTGAAAACAGTTAATTGTGGGTGTGTTCTAGAGCTATACATTTCTCTCCATGAATTCTACCAAATATAGTATGTATTCTGAGGAAAGACTACATGAAAAAATTCTAAGTAAGATCTTCAGTGGAAAATGCCATTGAATCTTGCTAATGGAATACCTGAGTCCCAAAACATAACGGTACTTTTTTGATAGACAGGCTAGCTGGTTTTTCCAGTGGAAAGTTTTTCAGAAGATCAGTCTTTTGTTTAAAGCAGGTTGAAACCAATTTTTAATTTAAAATAAGTTAGTACAAAATCGTTGACATGTTATTAAACTAGTTGCTATGATTCAGAGATGGCCGCTTTATATATATGTAACATGACCACACAACAGTGAAAATTTATTTTCTAAAGAACATACAGCTCTCACCTAATTGAAATTTTTATTCAAAAAGTGAAAGTCAGAAGTGCTCAACCAACTTACTTACAAATGTAATAGGATAAATATATTGCTGTGTGCCTTCATCAATGTCTGTAGTGTTCTATCAGTAATAAATTATACTGAATATAGTTGCTAGTAAAGCCTGAGCACAACAGTTAAATGTCATCTTGTGAAGTGTTGAAATATTACTCTGAAGAGCAAATTAGCATCTCTGGCATTAGAAGTTCAAGTGAGGTCATTCTTTTAAATTATTATTTTGCAGCATTATGTTGTAAATCATGGTGATGATGACACATGAAACACCACATAAATTGGATTTTATGTCATTTTGTCCAGAGATTATTTTTTAATAAACTGACCATGAATTCTTAAGTGGTACTTAAGTGAGACTTAAATGGTATATACTTTTTCCTGACAGAGAGCAATAAGATGATTTGTAAAGCTCTGTTCTTCAGTTATCCTCATTACATTAAGAATTGCAGAGGATGACAATAACTTTTTGATAAACTTTGTGAGAAAGATCACTGGCTTGGAATTTCGTCAGGAGTATGAAAAATACCAGCTCCTTTTACAGGCATATTATAAAATAGAGCAGTATTGACATAACTGAATAAGAAACATAAAATTTAAAGTATGAAAAATAAAGATAATATTTCAGTGGTTGGAAATTGAAGTGTAGGTACAGAAGTCAAGAATTTAAGAAGTCAGAAATCTGGATATCAAGTAAAGACGTATCTGTTCTCTAAGCATCAGAATTCCTTAAGATATCCCAAATCTTGTATACTTTGAGGTACTTCCAGAATTTCAGGTGGTATATATAAACATAGTCATGCCATTTACCATACACAGTTGTATCAACCTGGTAGCAGAAATATGCTTTCTTATTTTTTTTTTAAATGATACACTTATTGAAGCTTAATGAATTAAATAAATTTATTTAACAGACAATCTTGGACTCCAAATGCATCATCCACGAACACTGCTGTGACTTCTCCAATCAAGAAAAAAAGGTATTCATTACCACCATTGCTTGTTTGCCAGAGGATATATAGTACTCTTTTAAATCTCAGTAATATATCACAATTATATTAAAAAACCCCCATTACCAGCTCTCTGCTCTAGCACACTCTAACTCCTCACAAAGCTTCAAGAATTCATCTTTTATGCGCTCTGGCTTTTTATGGGATTACTGTGTTGCAAGGTTGTCCCTGTAGTGCCAGTTTTGTGAGCCTGGTAGGCATAGCACAACAGATGTTAACTCTGCTGCAGCCCCAAGCTCAGCTAGTGTATGCCTTTTCAGCATCTAAATTTAAAGCATTGCAGCTGACATCTCTGATGCCAGACCTGACCCTCTGCTATTGCAGTATATGTGACCCACACTAAAGTTTTTTGCATGATACACAGCTAGCTTTAAAAATCTGGATTTCAGATAACAATATCTGGGCAAGAATAAAAATGGGGTGTAGAAGAAAACTACATTTTTAATTTAAAATATACTGCTGACAATAGCTGTATTTTTATGTATCCTTCCCACCCACAAATCCTGTACATTTTGTGATTTTGTCTTCTATATTTAATGTATAAAAAATATGATCACTAGAATTATGAAAGCAGAAATTAAAATGTCATAGTTTTCTTATTAACAGCCCTGCTTGTTCAGTGGAAGTTTATAGTGTTTTCAGCCCACTAGTTCTCTTCAGGCTCTTTGAAGATGTGAAAGGCCATCACTGAATTGCGCTGTTTATGCCATTTTATGGTGCCATTGCTTTTTCGTCACAAACAATTGCTGGATTGATAGCTTTGAGGGAAACAAAAATAACAGAAGAACTGAAAGTGCTTGTGATGCTTATGTGACCTCTAATACCAGCCTGAATATGTTTCTTGGGTTGATACTTTGCCCCGTTTCCTTTGTGCATTCTATCTGGTTGTCCGTCCCATGAATGATCCATTTATTTGTACCATTCAGGGTGCAGAAAAGACTACCTAGAGTCAGAGAATACATTTTTCACAACAGTAATTAAAATTGCTATATTATTTCTAATTCCATTCAGTTGTCTGGGGAAAAAAAAATGGTCTAAAAAGTATCTGTATGCAGTTTTTCAAAATACCAATAATTCAAGAAAAGTTCCAGGTATTTCTACATCACTTCTGAAATTCTAACATTTGTAGCATGCTGTTCACCCCCATCACATTAAACTAATACTCAGCAATTTATTTGTTAACACTGACAGGCAATCTTGGATGCCTCCCCCAGTTTCAAGTAGTAAGACCACGACAGAAATGGTGGAAACCAAACAGTAAGTATTGATGATCGCTAGTTATTTCCTAATTCTTGGCTAGAGCTGATTTTGGGAGTGAGCCAACAGGGCAATTCTTTGAGGGACTGAGTTGGATGAGTAAGATGGCATGGAAACAGAAAGTATACCACGCCTAAGTACTTGTTCAGGCTCTTAGCAGCTTGATGCCCAGCATTGACTGAGGTCCAAGTATGTGAAGGACCAGCGACTTGAGGTTACATAAATGCTCCCCAGGTTGTTCTACAATGCTTGTATGATTTCTTTATGGTTTTGCTTTGGACTATTCCAGTTAGCTGTTCACAAGGCAAATCTGCTATCGAGCAACTAGCAGGAACCTATTGGTGCCATTTGGTCTGACAGCCAGGGGCTAAACCTGGGCCCTTTTTGGTAAATAGCGTGGACAAAACCTCAAGATTTGCTTAGTTAGGTCTCAGGAAGGTGTCCAAGAAATAGTTTAGAAGAAAAGCTCAGGCTAATGTTACTTACAGATAAATGATTAATGTTTGTTTCTAAAGTTTCGGTTGCCCTCTAGCAGGTCAGAAAGAGAACAGAGAACACTTCTGCTTTCACCTAAAAGCAGAATATGGATGGTTTAACATAATAATGAACAAACTTTCACGATATTCTTTGCTTAGGTCCCCTATTGGCTGCAGCATGGCCTTGTGCTTCCCTGGTTTTAATATAGGAAACTTCCAACATTAGTCTCATGCATATCAACAATGAAAATTAAATGAAACAGAAATGAATGGATACATTGTTGTGTTAGGTAGAATCCCTTGGTAGACCATAGTGTAGGGAGTTTATGGAATTCTGTCACTGGAAGACTTTAAGATCAATAATTAAAACCAAATTTAGCAATTATTTTTAATCTTTTTCTGTGTTTACTACTGTCCATCTGTTTGGCCAACATTCAAAGTCACTCACCACCCAGCAAAAAGATAGCTCATAGATACTAAAGTTTATTTTCTCTTAAGTCAGTGCTTGCTAGATATTTTTAATATGTCAACTGTGATTAATTTACCCAGCTTCATTTCAACATCTCTACTATGATAATGGTAATTTTGAAAGCATAGGACAGGATGTATCCTCAATTTGGCATCTGAACAGCTTCCAGCATGATACTGTGATTCCTGTGTCCTCCTCAACACTAATTATCCAGTTTCTACTCTCACAGTCCAGAGAAGACCGAAATATGGGCATATTCTTTATGAAGATTTCATGACCCTTCCTGGATCATCTAACAATGATGATGTTACCAAGGACAGCTGGTTAAACAGTGATGGGCATTAAAAGATTAATTTGTTTATCTTTTAAAAGTGAAGATGTGAAACCTATTTCAAATTATGAATAACACTATAACTAATAATAGCCACCAAAGCAAAGCCTTTTACTCATCTGTGAGTTTCAGGAAAAAAAGTGCTATGCATAGATGCTAATAACTGCAATTAGACTGATAGGTCACTATCAGTCTTAATGATGGGTGGACCAAAGACCTGTGTCTTTTCTTCAAATATGAGAATGGTTAATTGTTCTGTTCTCCTCAGGATGGGAGTTCAACAGTCATGGGTTTGTGGTTTTTCTTGGTCAGGGTTTATTATTTGCTTGCCTTTTCTGATTCTGAGACCTGATTCTAGCCTTCAAGTCAAGCATGACATTGTAAACTTGTAGAGTGCTTTGCCTGAGTTCCAAGCTGGTTAAGCACACTTTCCAGTTGAAGCTAAGGATATAAGCAGCTCACTGTAACTGAATTTTTTGCTTGTGAATTGTGTGCTGAAAACAAGACACTATTAATCAGAGTGATTGACTGGAGAATGTTAATGAAGAATTATTCTCGTAGCAACATATAAAGAATATGATTAGAATTTAGCGTTATGCTACTTAAGTTAAACATGTTATGTTCCATATTAAGAAACAAAGAAAATCACAGTCTTGGAAGTAAGGAAAAGTAAAACTAATGGTTCTTGCTTCATCTAAAATCTTGCAAACTGCTTCAGTACTAGTGTTTGGTACTTGATTTCTGAAATGTTTGCTCTTTACTTTCTCTAGGACCACTTCAGAAAATTCAGAGGTTCCAACAATGTATATCTTGCTTACTTTGCTTCTTAGTAGATTTAGAAATGCAACACACTGCTGTGCACAAACCTTGATTATTATTTTAGATTTATTTATAGTACAAAGACTGTATAATTTATCTGGTAGGGTTCCTCCATAGTCAATGTCACAGAAGTGCATGAAGACGACTTCCTTCTTTGCAGAAATGTAACTATTTTCACATAGCTTAGAACATTTAATTGGGTATTTATTTAAATTGAAAAACCAACAATAACTGCATAAAAAATTTAAAACTGCTTCACAGTTTTAGTTCCCCAGTTCTATATGTTGCTAATGCAAATACCCCTTTATATTAAGCTAATGCTCTAAAGAGAGAGTGAAAAAGAAAGGTTGAGCAAAGTGAAGAAAAATAAAGTGCTAAATTATAAAGCTATGCATGTGTAAAGGCTTGTAATAGAAGGCATTAACATAACATGAATTGACATAAAGTATTCTAAACTTGTTTGAATGTCTGCAAATGTAGCTCTAATTTTAGAAAACAGATTTATTAAATCATTTCATTAATTAAATGACATTTCACATGGCCTAAATTAAGAAAAGATTACTTAACCAACCTGTAATTTCATGGTTTACAATTAAGACAGCTGCAAAAGTTGTCATGGTTTAGTTGCCATTCTAATAGATTTTCTAAAGAAGCATGTAACTTTCATATCAAACTCTGTCGGTCACCTTTTCCCTTTCTTATACTTTCTTATAATTTTGGTATTTCTGCAGTGACCAGTCTGACTGTTCACACAAATAAGTAAAAAGAGGAAACCATCATTGTTTACTTAGTTTTTTAAAAAATCAGCGCTTTGCTACATAAGTAAAATATTAGTCTTTACTAAATAATTAAAATTTATTTAGTGGGTAGTAGAAAAGTATTTTAAAATTCTTTTATTACTAAAATGATTTTGAAACAGTAAAGAAACTACACTTTTTATTACAATGTCAATACTAGCAAAACAGCTAGCATCGGAACACTAATTTTTAAAAAGGCTCAGTACCCGCAGTAATCTAGTGAACTAAAGCATTACATAGTTCTTTATATATTACCCTTGATGTCTTTTCCAACCTTAATGATTCTATGATTCTGTAGATATAACCACTTATATATAATACATATTTCTATATTTTATGTCTATGTAAAGAAAACCAGAAAAAAGTTTCTCAAATAAAATTCAAACTCAGTGTGGTTACACTAGGAAGAAATACAATATCTACAATGTTAACCCATATAAATGATATAATGTGTTTCCAAATATCTTCTTGTGCATTAAGTATGTTCTCTCCATTCATATTGCAGGGCTACCTTTTCATCAGAACAGGTGACCTCTCAGAAATCAAAGACTGACATGGATGATCAAGATACAGCAAGGTAACCTAAGCAGATATAATAAAAATAATGTTGTGATAAACATTGATAAATGTGATATTAAGTATTCAGTCAGTTTGATTTCCATATTTGATAGGTCATTTGGACATGTGATAAATGCAGCATTTATCTAGTCCTAACAATTGGCCTGGAAATACCAACTTTGAGTTCCATCTCATTGACTTGCTAAATTATCTCAGATGTTTCATTTCTTATTCTTTCAGTCTGTCTAGCCTGCATCTTAAAGAGCAGGATATAGATAGTTGTTGCAAACGTTTGGAAACAGATGAATTGTGGTACTATGGATTATACAATATATTTTCTTTGGTCTTCAATAAATTGTGGGAGAGATAATATCTGCACTTTGCTATGTATATAAAAAAAACCCAAGCTGTGCATTGGAGTGTTAACATTTTAAATAGTAAAAACCCAACATATATCATTTAGTGGGACAAAATTAGCACATTTAAACAGATGGACTTGTTCTTGTGGTATGAGTTAGATGGCATACGTTCTGATGTATCTTGGAAAGTGTACAGAATACCATGAAAACTATTGGTGGAACAGACATGGAATTTATTTTTTTAAAACTTAAATTCCAGCAAATTGTAAGGTTCTCTACTGATGAAGATGTTACATTTTTCAAAACAATCATCAATAACCATGAAAATAATATGACTCTGTGACCTTGACCAGAATAAAATGCCTGAATACACAATTAAAAAGTGAATGAATTAGAACAGATTTCTATATGTGCACTAAGAATTATCATAGCTCATTTTGAATTTTTTACCCAGAAATATTAAATAGTGCAGACACTAAAATTGATTTGAATTATTTAATTTTATTTAATTTGATTCAAAAAGTAAAGTTTTCTGAGGTCTGAAGCCACAGGCAGTACTATTTCAAATCATGCTCTCCTCTCCCAAAACCCTGAATATGTAAAATCAGTACAAAATAATTAAGAAAAACATTCAAAAGTTGTGTGAGAGTGTAATCCCCAGGAAAAAAAGAGCAGTGTTTCAGTGAAACGCTTTCCCATCAACAAATGTGGGAGATCTTAGAGAATTAAATACGCCACTGTATTAACTGGGGAAGTCACAGCCATTCACTCCTAAAGGCTTGTTAAGGTCTTACTTAATCCCCTCCCTCAATCAGTTCATATTCATCATCCCCCGGTGGCTCTCATTACCATATCAAGCTTTGTATTCCCATCCCTCCATTGGTAGAGAGCTGAAGGAATATTTCACTGGTCTACAAGTTTCTATGGTAACATTGCGCTGCTACAGCTATTTGTGTCAGTATATAAACTATAAGTAGCCTGTAATCTTAGTGGGCAAAATTCAGCCCTGTCTACTCCTGCTATAATTCCTTTACGTTTGGCTGCTGCTCCAGATGTCATCCATCTGCTGCTGATGTGCCAGTTTCATAAAACTACAGATTTTTGTTAAATTTATACTAACAAAAAAATGCATTAAGCAGCTGTCAGCAGAAGTGCCTTTTTTTCTGTTAAAGATGTCATATAAATACTACAGTTTTGGCAAAAATTATGGTTCCACACAGGGGAGGCAAACAGTTACATGAAAAGTAATTCTACTAGCACCAACATTTATTAGAATAATATTTTATCTTACATCTTTTAATTTCCTGTATTTTTACTTTGAATTGAAAGATTTTCAGTTTTTGTAAAACCATAATTATTTGTCTTTCACTCAGGATTCTCATAGGGATAGTAAAGACATAATGAATTAAATTTAATATAAAATAAGTGGAAATTGGCAATTCAATTTCTATCAAACTGGTCAGTGTTATAAGGAAAATCTTCTGGAATGGATTTACCCGAAAAGGATGTCAGATACTATCATCTTGGCTAAAAATGTAAGCTTCACCATGTACTGTTCCATGCAAGGCCTGACACTGATTCTGTTAATGTAAAAAACTATTTTTGCATTTTTTTTTCAAGTACAACAGTTAGATGTGGTATCCATCTTAAAATATAAAGTATACAATCATATATATAGCATATTTGGAGGCATGGACATACAGACCTCCATCTTTTGGATATGATTAACAGAATGAAATAGACATCTCATGATTAGTTAGGACACCTATAGGTACCCAGGGTAGGATTCAGAAAAAGTAAAGACAGCCACTGTCTAATAATTGTTTATTTTTCAGAGAAGAATAAGTCATCCTCAATTCAGGTTTCTTGGTATGTTACAAATGCAGCAGCATATGAGCACTGCCCTGGATACACAGAGAAATATTTTTCTGATTTACTCAATAAGTAAATTCATTGCTTGTCAAGTTCTTTTCATGTTTTATTTCCATTTCAGTGGAGATCCAAGATTCTCACTTTGCATTTTTCCATTACAGAATTGTAGCAACCATTAAACGCAGGTATTTTAAAAAACCTGCATTTTTTAAAGAACCATGTTCTGCAGGCAATCTTGTTAACACACTTCAACCATCTGGAGGGTGTTTAACACAGCTTTAGTCAATCTTTCATTAATGATTATAGCTAGGAAGCAAAAATGTGGGCTTCACTTGCATTCAACTATGCTGCTTCCTTGCCTATGATCTACCTAGAAAGTAACACGGTGGGCCACATTTACCAGTGTAGTAACAAAGCTATTACCACCAAAAGATGCAGAGTAATCAAAAAGACGTATTTCTAAGAGTTCATAAATGGTAGAAGTAATTAATTTATCTTTTATTTTGCATATATATAATACAGCAGAATTTGTGTTGGACATATTTGAGGAGAAGTTTTTGAGGTGATAGAGACAGGGGCTATAGAGAGATAATAGCTCTTAAAGCATCCATATGGAGACTGTCTGCTGCCAGTGAATGACTGTTAGTATGTAGGGGCACAGGGCATTTGAAGAAACTTTTAGATAAGCATGTCTTTTTGGTATGGCATCGACAGCAGAGTTAGGTTGAAGAAAATGTTTCAGCTGTGTATTTGTATGTATGTGGGTACGAGAGACAATTTCTGGGGAACAGAAACAAGGAACTAGAATATTTTTCTTAGATAATTAAGCAGATACTATATTCTTGGCTCTTCAGCATTTTATTTTCTATAAAGTACAGTACACTGAATATTCTGTAAAGGGTTTTCTCACACTGTACAGGGTAACTCACTATAATTACTCCTGTCAGATAGTGACAAATTTAGACAACAATGGAAATATGTTTGTATCATGCTCATTTTTAATTATATTCCTATTTGACCCAAGAGGTGTTGCCACATTTCACTATAAAAGATTGTGAAAGAACAACACATTAAGTACCTGTGTTTTTTACAATTTTCTTTGTCTATCATCAGTTGGCAACTTTGAAGAGTGGAAAAAATAAGATATATGTTTGTTTATTTGTTTTTTCCCAAATTATTTAAAAAACACGAGAAATTTGTATTGACTTGGAACCAATGGAATTTAAACCAACCTGTCAGGTCTACTAAATGAATATTTATTGATAAAACTTTTATTGTTCTAGAGCTGCAAAGAACACAAAACTGAGAGAACATATGGGTACATTTTGAGGCATTGGCCAATTATATGTTCCCGTTACACGAAAAAGATAAATCTGGTCAGTGGAGAGAGATGGGCAACTCCAAACAGCAGCTAGAAACATCCTAGAGAATTATCTCAGGTTGGACTAAAGTCTAGATGACCAAAATTAGAAGGCATGACTCCCACACCAGGTATTCCTGTGTGACTTTTCCATTGTGGTGTCTTTTTTTGCTTGCTTTCACTTTTTAGTTTTTGATAGTACAAATTAATACAGTTATTTTTTCATGACACTTTTTTTTGCATTTCATCAGAAGGCACTTCCTAGTGACAGGGACCTTCTGCCTCCAAATTCTGACAGATTCAACATCCAGTGGAATGCTGGTTTACAGCTTTTCTACATGTTGATATAAATGATTTGCTGTAGCAGTGCCTATGTGAAGAGATCCAAGCCCATTTTTCCTAACTGAACAGTTAATGAAGTGTTTACAGGGTCATACATATCCACCAAGCAAAACTGAATAAGTCATTGTCTTTCTCTCAGTGATCTTTCCCAGTCTACCTCCTATAAAACATTCCGATCAACAGCTTCTACTTAACTCCAAAATCCTCTCAGCTAAGCATTACACTGATTTTGGCACAGTATAAATTGATTTTCACAGTTGACTGCAGACCTCTTCTGTTCCCTCATCCTCAGCTGTTATTGATGAAAGGTCTGAATGAGGGCTCCTGGTGCTCGTTAGTGAGCAGAGCGGTATGGAAAGAAATGCACCCTGTTCCAGAATAAATGCCACTTTTTTCCCAAATAACTTCTTTATTCATGCTCAGTTCTGCATGACAAAGTCTGATCTAGAGACAGTAAAGCAGCCATGGATGGGAGACCAAAATTCAGCCGGGCCCGTGATGTTAAGCTTTATCCAGTGAGATGCCTGACACACTTAATATACTCTAGACAAATTCTTTTGGTTCAGATTTGGAAGGTCCAGTTGGCAATTGGTTGTTTTTGTCTTCTGTGATGATATGACTAGGTCAGAAACGCCCTTAAGGTTTTAGCCTGACTTGCTTAGTGTGGTCTCTGCATATTCCATCATGGCAGAAGAAGACGCTGTTGATCAGAATGCTTTGTAGGAGGTCAGCTGGGAAAGATCACTGAAGAAAGGACAACAGGTGCAACTTGTTTGTTATCACATTTAGAAATACTATATCTTACAATATAATCTATTAGAAATAAGGAGTCACCTCAGTAGTTTCTATAATCCTGCTCAGGGCTTTTAGTCACTAAACATATGGAGATCTGTTTAAAAATGCTTTATAATTTAATAGATCTGCCTCTGGATTGCTAATGATGATACTGATGATGACAGAGTGAGTAAATCTGAAGCCTCACTGCGTATCCTGGGATTTGATATGCAGTGTCCTACTGATTAAAAACATTACAGCAAGTCTTCTGAAATTTGTGAGGTCCTTCAGTCTTCTGGTCCATAAAACACCTACAATATTGGTGTTTGGCTATTATGTGAACTGTTTGTGTATCAGCAAAGAGGGATGATGAAACTCTAGGTAACAAGGTAAGAGTGCCTTCTGGAATTAGGAAACATCTGGAACTAGAAATGGGCTCAGCAGGACTTTTGCAGGTTAAGTAAGTGTTGTGATTTATAAAACCAGGGGGACAGTTTTTTCTAAACACCTGGTGGAATGAGGCAGGGACAGGGAGAGTCTCACTCACCACTCGGCATCATGGGCAAGAAACTGACACGACGTGTGAAGAACAATTGAATTTATTAACTATTTACAACAAGAAGCAGGATATTGAAAGAGAGAAACCACATCTTACAAAAAGGTACTTCTCCCCAACCCCTCCCTTCTTCCCAAAACCCAAAGGCTTTGTTCTGTACCTTCTCCCCCACTGGCGGCACAGGGGGTCAGGGAGTGGGAAGTGCAGTCAGTCCGCCGCTCTTTCCTCCTCACAGTCTCTCCTGGCTGCCACATGGAGTCCCTTTCTCATGTTGAGAGTCTTTCTCCACAACTTCTCCGGTGTGAGTCCTTTTCCAATGGGGCTACAGTCCCCTGACGACTTCCCCGACTCTGGCGTGGGGCTTCTAGTTCCAGTGTTGGGTCCTCCACAGCTGCTTCTTTTCTTCACCACGTGGCAAGGGAAAATGACGGAGAAGCTCACGCTCTCTCTCTCTGCCCGGAGTGTCGTGTGGTTCTTTAATCTTTCAGATCCTGCTTCTTTTTCTCCACCATCGAAGGTCTTCATCAGCTCCCAGGAAAACAGACTCCCACGTGAGCCATGGCAGAGGCTTGGGCTACGGCAGGTCGGTTCGCAGAAGCCGAGCAGGCAGCTGGATGGCCCAACCAGTGCACCCAAGCTGTGCCCTGCCCAGGGCCACACCAACACATTATTCTGTGCCCCCTCTTAAATATGTTATTCGCAGAGGCACCGATTGGCTCAGCCCTGGCCTGGGGCAGGTGCATCCTGAGCTGGACACTGCCTTCCAAGCAGTTTCTTACAAAAAGGCTAAGTGATGGTGCCCTTCCCCCCCTCAGTTACCAAACGTTTGGAGGGGGAGAGGGGGGTGACTCGTTAAGAGTCATTTAAAAAGGAGCCACCACTGTAACCCCTCCCTTGCTGCCAGCAGCAAACTGGAAGATAGAGGAACTCAGCATTTGCTTAAGGAGCCATTACGCCCC
>WKFP01015254.1:998383-1089126 GCA_011057875.1 Pterocles orientalis | reverse complement strand
TTCACTGAATGACCAGAAAGTAGTGGTCTCACAGTGTCCTGTCTGATACTTGAGGTTCAAGAGCATGGCTGGGTTCTCTTTAAAATTTCATTTCTCACTCTCTTTCCCACACATGTCCAGGATCAACTTCAATTTGGCCTCAGCATAAGAACAGACATAAAAATGCCATCAAATTTTAAAAACTCTATTTCTGTTGATTCTTTTCATCATTGCCTTCAGAATTTGCAAATGCAAACATTAGAAAGATTTTCGTTGCTTTCATCAAACAACTGATGACATCACTAAAGCTCTTTTGTAGGCATGGTTGGTGTGTTTCCTGTTTCTATGCCATTTGAAACTTTATCTGAATGTTTTTAAGATTAAAAAAAAACAAACCCAAACCAAAACTGTTAGTTATGCTTGAATGTCCAGGTCAGATTGTTTTCCTTTTTGATGGTGATCTGACTTGTCAGCAGTTAAACCAGAACTACAGAACTATTATCCACCGAAACAAGTGAGATTCACAAACACACCTCACAGAGAAGAAGGACTGAAAAGTATTATATCTTTATCTCAAGTGAACTGAGTTAGAAATCACACGCAGACTGTTAGTCAAAGCAAAATGTAGACAACCCAATTTTTAACACAGAGCACAAAAGGAAAAAACAATGCTTTGTGATTACATCATGCATTCATTTTTATACCTTTAAAGATTACTTATTGAAAATGTCCATAGGTCTTTTGTACATTAAATCAAGGAAGATATTAGACACCTAACATTAACAAAATGAGATAATGCAAAAGAGCATTGTTCTGTAAATGAAGGAACATTTGCTGATATTGATTCAGGGTCAGAGATATTAAACTTTTGAAAATTAGTTAATTTCTGGAGATCTTATCACACAAGCCCTAAATAATTTCCCTTTTTGTTTATGTCTGAAAGGCATAGGGGTCCAAGATATGGCAGACTAGGAGTGTTTGGTTAAACTAAGCCATAAATTCATAAATTTTGCATGCAGACTGCCTTGGCAGCTTTTTAAAAACCTACTTTATTTATCTCCTTTGCTAGCCTTTTATTCTGCTGGAGTCTCTTCATTAGTTGTCAAATTTCGAATCCTATTTTACACAAGCTGCTAGAGGCAAAATAGCAGACAGAAGCAGCAAAATTCATGGTTAACAAGTTTATAGCTTGAAGCCCACAGTGGCCCAATTGCACATAGGTTTTTCTGCCCTTCAGAGTAGGGCTTTCTTTTTAAGCATTTTTCTGCAAGGTTAAAGGCAGAATAGACTTTTTTCTGGAGGCAGACACTTACAAAAGTTAAGTAAATGAATCAATAGAGTTGTCTTTCATACTTCAGTGATGATAACAAGCACATCTAGGTCTTAATCTAAGTCATAATTGTTTTATTTTATAATAAATTAATTAATATTTTGAATACTTAATCCTTTTGTACAAAATGTGATAAAAAATCCTCTGTGCTGCTGTTCCAAGCTTTTTTTATACAGAATGCAAAATTATATATTTGTTATCTTGAGTTAGGTGCTCCCAAAAATTCCAGTAAGGTCCTCTGGCTGTATTAAAATATTTTATCGTCTTGAATTTATGAGCAAACTATATATTCTCCTCCTGGCAGGCTGTCTGACCTACCTCATTCTCATCCTTTTTGAAAAATACTCACCCTGGGCAGAATGTTCGCAATGATGTAACAGCTGTCTCTGAAAATACTGTGCTTGGAGGTGGCATCCTTTGGAATGACCTATGAAAAATGTCAGTATCTATTACAAGCCACCTAGCATATTTGAAAGATATTTCCACAAAGTTTTTCTAAACTGCTTTGTGTAGAATTTTTAGGCTGCTTTTTACCATCATCATATATATCTTCAAAAATTGTTAACAAATTTAAGAAACATGAGTTCAGTTCAGCCGTCATTGGACCCTGAAATAGTTTATTTTGTCAAACGACAGTTATACCTACAACTGGAAAGACTTCTACACAACAGCTTTTCACTGCATCTGATATTCTGATATTCAAGGAGCTTCTTTAGTGTATGAATATATAGGTTAGTCTCTTCCCCACTTTAATACCTGACATCTCTTTTAGAAGTACTAGAAAAGATATAAATTTTATTGCTGATTTTTAGCATGCTAGCAACTCTCAAATGAAACCTAAACTGATATTCTGCTTAGCTTTTATATTGTACCTCCACTATAATTTTTAACGTGAGACTGGGTTATGAGGTCATATCAACACTGGAGCCTGCTGCGTGCTATTACTAAAGTAAATGTAGCTTTGCTAACAATGAGAGATTTAAAAAATCTGCAAAAGTATGCCCTGAACCTAATCAGATAAGTTCTGACTTATCCACTATGTCCTGCAGTTTTCCCTACATTGCATTTTATCCTTTTATAAAAAAACCAGCTCTCAAACTAACTTTAGTTGCTAAAAACCTGAACTATGCTTGAACCAGTAGCTTGAAGTTGCACATCCTGTGACCTCTCCTTTGCACCAGCCAGCCACCTTAGGGCAAAGAAATTCTGAGATGTCAGCGCTGCTGCAGGCATGTCAAGCAGATGTTCCACGACGGTGAAAGTTGGATCAGTGTTACCAGTGTTATAAATTAATATATTCTAAGGGCTATGTTTTACAAGAGTTTTGTTCCATAGGAATCATAAAGCATAGCTGAACAGGTCAGTCAGCATGTTTTTTTGTGCTGTAATCGGCAGCTACAACTGTTTATGTTCACTTATTTGGACTCTTCAGTGTTAGCACTCTATAAATCAGGCTGCTAGTTGACAAGGAGTGCACATGCAGCCTAGACTTTTATTACTTTTGTTACTATCCCTTTGGACAGCAAGTAAAATCTTCCTCACAAGCCAGTCAATGCATTGGGATACTCAAAGCAGTGAAAATTATGTATGAGGAAGTAAAAAAATGCTGTTGGCTGCAAAGTCATGATGATTTAAAGTCTACAAAAGCAAACTAGCTGATCTATCCCTCGAGTTGCTCCAAGGATTAATATGGGCCAGTAAACAGATTTCTGAAGGAATGATTTTTACATTTTTGTAAGTTTGTAAATATATTTTTTTCTGTTCATGATTTCCAAATAGGCAGTAAGTAGGTCAAGGTTTAACTATTTTAGGTAACTTCTCTTTTTTCTTTTTTTTTTTTTTTTTTTTTTTTTTTGTTTGAACACTGTGTAAAGTAAACAGAGTAATTTAAGGTAAAGCAAATTTGAAGTTACCTGGGAAGAGTACTAAAATACATGTGAAAACTTCAAAAAATTGTGTTTTAAAGCCAGAATCTTTCCTGCTGATCTTGAGGGAGTTTCTTCCTTCGCTGTTGGCAGAAAAAAATATTACCTACAACAAGAACAAGTATATAAGTGATATAACATCCCAGTGTTCTACAGTCAATTTCTATAGCATTATTATTTCAGTTATGTAGCATTTGATACAAAAACACTAAGATATTTTAACATCTTACAAAAATTCATACAAAAAATTCTAGTATTTGGGCCTTGTGGTGGGAGCATAATTTGTCTGCATTGTATTTGATTGTTTTTATAGGATGGTGTCTTCAATTTATTTATCTGATTCTAAAAGAAGAACCTCCAGCAATTATTAAATAATATGAAACTGAAAATCGTTTAAAAGTGAATACAATATTTTATATCTATGCCATTAGCAAAAACTTCAAACATATCTGTTTTACTGACCTAAGTCTCATAAAAAGCATATTGGAATTTGGTTCTCCAAATGCATATATTCCTTTGAAAATCCGACATAAGAGTACACTGCCCTGTTGGGTACAGCTTTGTTACTGTCACGGCCTTTCTGTTGCTCCATACTGTGAAAGTCAGCAGAAGTAAGCAGAAAGGTTAATTATAACCCTGCTGAGTAAACTGCATGTAATCTCACAATTTCAGCCAGGCTGAACAGGAGTCCCAAATCTTCTGCTTTCTATGTTTTGGGTGAACACGCAACACTAAGGCCAACGGTTGTATAGCACATAAAGATTGTGACTGAGGCAGCTGTAATTGCAAAGCTTCAGTAGGATTAATAGAAGACTTGAGATGTGTGTTTTAAATTCCTCTAAGAGCATAAAAGAATGGAGGATGCAGGAGACAAGAACAATAATGTATATTTTACTCAAGCCAGACACATGTACAGCTGGAGGTCTTTTCTTAATAAAAATTGCAAAAATATAAGTTAACAAAGTAACTACCTGAGGTCTTATTAGACTTACTATCATTTTAGCGTTGCTGCCTCTAAGTACTGAGGCAGCAATTTTCCATCCATTAATGACAGGTATGGAATTCTAGCCAAATAGCATTAGACTGTCCTTGTATTAAACTAGCTTTGTTTCATTTCTACGTAAATGTAGATCTGGATAATCTCATCAGAGGGAGCCCCAGAGCTGACAAAAATGACTAAGAAGAAATCTTGAAAAGACTGTCTTTGTCTTTCACAGATACGTTGTTTCATGACAGAAGAGTTCAGAATTAAATGTCAGTAATGAGACATATGCAATTTTGTTGGCTACCAGGTTACAGAACAGGTCCTGCAGGGGAGCCCTGACATACTAAAATGGGCATAATTATTTTCCCGTTGCTTTTTTTCTAGGAGTCAATTTTTCGATTTTTTTGTAGTGAGTTAAGGTTACTAGATGGTAACTGTTTAGGTAAAGTTGCTGAAAAATTTTCAGTAGAGGAGTTTGCAGTTGGAAAATTCATTTTCATGAAAATAAGTGTTTTATAGAAACACTAGTACAATCCTTTGAAGGGAAATAAAGGCACTCAAAGCAACACCCCATGTTTTGACTTCATACTACTAAATGTTCCAAAAAAAATAAAAGACATTGATTTACATCTCTATTTTTAATAGTTACGTTGCATAAGTACATATTACATGTTTAATGTTAGTATATTGAAAAAAGACAATTAATTAACCAGCAAGATCTACTTCAAGGAATCTTCTTTTTTCCTTACATCAGATAATAATGGTAAATCACATCCTATCTCTTTTATGGAAGTTCAAGAATCTGTATATGTAACTAGTTCTCAGTTTAGACGTGGAATTTCTTATGAAAATGGAGAGTTTATTTGGGAGGGAGCCGGTCTACATAACCTACCAAATAGACTAATGGACTTCTTGACTGATTTAGTCAGAAAGACATTGTCCGTAATTACTTTCTAGGTGAAAAATTGTTCATGCACATGTCAGGAATACTTGGCTGACTGTATTATCTGGGAAAGATTTTTATTTTATGATAGCATGTTAGACATCAGGCACTCTTTGAAGTTGTCCAAGATGCATGTGAAGTGGGAATTGTCCTTTTTGACATAAGTTTTATGTATAATTTATTGTTTCCAAAACATAATTTGCTTATTCCAGGAAGAGTGTGTCCTTATGTGCATATGGGGGCATATGGCTGTGTCTATGAGTAACTTTGAATTATTAAAATGATGTATGCTTTGAACTTTTAATCAGTTTAATTTTGTCTGTCATAAAGAATATGTCAAATATTATTTCTTTTTAATTGACAGCTGGCTATACTAGTTGTGATTTGATATGGGTTTTTTTCTGTTTTTAAAGGAACCAATACCTTGATAACCCCATCAAACTGAATCCAAGTTCTTTCACAAGTGACAAGGAGTAAGTCTTCAAAGATCTCAGGCCCTGCTTTTCTAAGGCAGTGAGTAGTTTGTAACTATGAGAATGTCAGGAAAGGTAATGTTGCAAACATGTAAAATGTTTATAGACTAATAATTAGCATTCCTTATAATACAGAATTGATGAATATAAAAAATGCAGATTAGCTAACTGGCATGTGTACTATCAGCTGAACAAGTAATATCTATGGCAAGCTTCCATACATGCCTTATATGCTTCCTCAATAAAGCTATTAAAGAAATATTTTCACATAATTAGAGATGGGGCATTAAACAGACTATTGTAGAATTCACGGATGATAAGTGTTACCCCAACAGGGTGCAACAAAGCATTTCAGTTGTCAAGGGCACTGATCCATAAAGAACAGCTTGAACTTACATTTTTGAAGAGCACATCAGTTCAGTGTGTTTCAGGCCAAGTATCTTGTGGTTTGTAAGCAGATTTTCAACATACAGAAAGGGAGGAACTGCCAGGGTACTGTGCTAGTAAGAGCTATGTAATATTTGTCATATCTAACACTGAAATCCTACAGATAACTTCAAGAATGATGTTCTAAAGAGTAGCAGCACAGAAATGTTGCCAACATGTGATCATCTATTTTACAGTAGGCAATCTCTGATACATACATCTATATGTGTACACTTAGCATTAAACTATAAATTGAGTAGGATTTTTTTTCAGATTTGAATTCACAGAGAATTTATTAGGATAGAGTCCAAGACTTTGAGATGTTACTGAATTTTAGGAGGCATCCAGAGTTTTAACATTAATAAGCCTGTTACAGATTAAAGTGACCAGGTTTATCAGTTTCACAGAGCTAACTTAGCTTTTTGCTTTTGTGCTCCACTTCTACTTAAAGAAAATCAGGGGTTTTTACATTAGCTAGTGTTTTTCATAGCTCATTCCATTCTATAAATCACTGAAGCATTTTTGAATAATAAAAAATAAAAATCCAGAGGAAAAACCAGCCACTAGTTTAATTGTATTTATGAAATTAAAAAAATGTTTCCCTGTATGTAAACTTTGTGAGTCTTCGGATGCTTACATTCCCAGTATAAGTACAGATATAATCAATGCTTTAATTGTTAATTATGATGACACATGGAAGTAATCTCTTGCTATTCCAGAAGCAAAAATACATGGACATTTTGACATATTTTAGATGTCTTCTTAAGAAGTAGAATATTCTTAGTTTAAATAAAAACATGTTTTTTTTGCAAATTAATGATGCAAACAAGGATTAAGCTTCTTGGATCCTGTAAATTCATACTGGGTACTTTGAAAAGTTCATGTTTCTCCTCCACTGTCTTTGCTGGCAAAGCAGATTCTTAAACTATGGCATCGATATGATTAAACAAAGCTTTTTAATTTTCTTGGCTGGCCTCTATGATATTTTTTATTTAATTGTAGAGAACTTTACCTTGCTAGTGGAAAACTGTAAACATATTTTCTTATTATGGTCAATAACATAAGTGTTTGCAAATTCTGAATGTAAACTTAATCAACAATTTACCTTTTTCTTTTTAAATGTGTGCATAAATATATTTCTTTATTTTACTACACTTTACCTCTTCTCAGATACGGGGAATATTTTAACAGTTGTATTTTTTGTTTTTTTCAGAGGAAAAGACCTTGAGGATTTTACTGAAATAAATACTGCTGATCAGAAAAATAAGAGGCAAGGCTGTCATAATCTTTCACTTACATACTCATAAAATGTTTGTGGTTGGCTAGGTATTAGTATTAATAAGTTCTGTTCTGTAAAAATAATTAGAGGAGTCAAACTTAATATTTATTATTTCATTTAAACCATAGAATTTTAACTTTTTAAAATTCTTCATTAAATACAAGCTAGTAAAGATAAATAATCCAGTGTGGAAGAAGCAATGGTAGTACTTAACTTTATCTTGGAATTAGTGAGTGCATGACCATCAAAGTTCTTTAAATTAATGGGAAATGCTCGATCAAGTAAAAATTGTCCTTTAAATACAAATGAGGAATAACATAACTAAATAAAAAACAGTCCTCTTTTTTCTCAGTATCATACTGATTTTCAAATGAGAACCAGTCAGGCCTTTTTTTTTAATCTTAAACAATTCTTCAATGGATAGTGTTATTTTTAATTACAGACCATTTACTATGAAATATTAGTGTAAAATTCTACTAATGTATTATCTAGATAACATACGTTAATATTAAATCAGCTTTTTCAGAGCCAGTGATTTACAAGTTACTAGTATGCATGTGGTCATATGGTCCTAGAGATTGTATACAACCCTACATAACAGTGGTTGTAAAAGGAATCTGGGCCGGATATAATGACAAAGCAAATAACGCACTTCGGCAGCCATTTTCACAGCTCGTGGTGCTGGTGCCAGTACTGAATGAAATTATGTTATTGAGTTAAAATGACAGAGCCACAGTCTGTTTGGAAGATGTGGGCAAGGTCCTTCACCTGTAGCATGGCAACCCCATGTGACACAGTGACCGTAAATTAAAACAAGAGGGATTCAGACCGGATACAAGTAGGACTGTCCAGCAGTGGAGCAGGGTGCCTGGAGAGGTTGTGCCATCTCTGTCTTTGGAGGTTTTCAAGACCCAAATAGAAAAAGTCCTGAGCAACCTGGTGTGGCCTCAGAATGGCCTCTGCTTTGAGCAGAGGATTGGACTAGAGATCTCCCAAGGTCTCCGAATTCCAACCTGAATTATCCTACAATGCTATAATGAATTTGGCATTTTTGAGTAGTTTGTCATTCTTATGTAATGTCACACGGGAGAGAAACTGAAAAATATTGAGGTTTGAACCAATATTTCTTTCCTCATAACTAACTAAACACTTATGATATGAAACAATTGTGATACATGGTCAGTGTAGTCAGGAAACTTCCTTGTGAAATGCATACAATTTTTTTCTTCTTCAACATAAATAACTCAACCCATTTAACATGCTTAGGTTGAATCAAATAATTTGATTGATTCTGAAGTCTTTCTCACTTTCACAGAGATGACAACCTTGGTGATCACACTGAAGTCAAGTCTGCTGATGACCAAAGTAAAAAGTGGTGAGACTGAATTCAAAGTTCTCTCTAAAATTGAAAGAGTGAAAATGTGATTTCCTAATACAAGCAAGCAGAATTTGCATAACTTGAGTAATTGCATAACTTGAGTAATTGAGTATTATTTCTAAAATGTGCCTGATTAACCAAATATAACAATATAGCTGCATCTATTTTGATAATACGTATTGACTCAAACCTATAATCTCTTGTAGTGAATAAAAATGCCTGGTGACAAGATCCTCATAAGTATTTTTGTGCTTATCTAGGTCTTTTGTGAACTCAGCCATTAGCATCTCAAAGAAATATAAGTAAATACATTCATAGTTTAAAAGCTACACTGCTACTAGCTTTCATTATTTCGAAAAACTAAGACCCACTTTGGTCGACTAAAGTGAAGTTACTGTTCTGTTTTCAGGTACCATTCTGATGGTGTAGTTTTGAGTCTTCCAATTACTTGTATATCCAAGTGAAGATGAAGAACTTAGCTATCTGTACACACAAGTACTTCTGCTATTTTTTGATAGAAAATATTTTTATCCTAGCAGTCTCACTTGACAGGCTGACCAGAGAAGCATATAGTGAATATGTACGGTGAATGAGTTTCTTTTTCTGTTGAAAGGGGGCCTGCCAGATTAGGAATCAAGCACAATAGAGGGTGCTGCTTCATGCAGCATGCTGTGCATATAAAACAGTAACAAGCACTGAGCAAGTCTCGTCTAGTAAAGCTTGGCAAGCTCACAGAAATAAATCAAGCTGCAGACCAAACATCCAGAGTTAAGGCTTATAGTCACAAGGTTGTTTCAGAATATAACCTTAGGCAGAACCAAACAAGAGCAGCCTTTGTCTACGCTTCTTTGTAAAATAATCAAAAACATTATTAGCATTTATTCCTTAAATCCTATAATTTGTCTGAAAAGGTTCATCTTTATGTTTGGTTACATGTCATGTTTGTGGCAGGGAAAACTGCATGAAACAAAGTTTCTTTTCTTGAATTGTAATCCTGCTTTTTGAAATAAGGGTCTATGTGTCTGTTTAGCTGGTCATTTCTAAGAAAAACATCACTGTAGTATATCAAAAAAAAGAAAATTTGAACTAGAAACAAGAAAAAAACTTTATAGAATACTGTCAAGAAAATGCAGAATGCTATCAACCACTGAGACATTTCTGCACTGTTGAAAACCTCAGTGGGAACTTTGAGGAAACTAGAGTTCAATTAAAGTTAGATGAAACTTCTGATATGAATATATCTACCGGTATAAAGCAGAGGTCAGTGATTCCATTACATTTCACAAGCAAAAAATTAACAACAGTAAGAAAAAGATAAATTTCTTTTATTTCCTGTTAGTCCAAGCTTCTACATTTATGACTATAGGTGTACCTGAAAGCTGCATAGCTGAACATGATCCTAAAAAGTGCTTATTTTCTTCTTGTATGTGTTTTTGTTTGTTTGTTTTTGTTGTTTGGGTTTGTTTTGGTTTGGTTTTGTTGGGGGTTTTTTTAGGATAACTGAGCAAGCATATGAAAATCCTCCAAGGGCTCCAAATAATGTCCCAGAAACAAACTACTCCAGTGACAGTGAAAGAAAGACCAGGTACTGTGGACAAGTAATTGTGACCTGTAATGTCTAAAGTGCTATTTTTGTAAAAAAAAAAAAAAGAAACCATCTTTATGCAAGAAATATCAGGTATGTTTAGAAATCTCACACTGCTCTCTGGAATCATGCCACCCCCTTCCAAATTCTGCTTTCACAAACAGATACCTACAAAGCTGTTCCCACAAACAGTTGTCCACAAAGCATAGCCCTAGCGCACAGGGTGAGGAGCACAAGACATGTCTACCTCTAGAAAAGTAGCTGAGGCATGAAATTTAGGAGAGCGTTTAAGCCAAAATTCTTATATAATCAGTAGAAGAAAGGCATTTCCTGCAATTTAGATACACCATGCTATCAGAGAGCTTCTTTCTTTCTGAGGCTGTAAGGAAAACATTACATTTTTCAGTCAAGTGCCTTCTTAAGTTCCTAAACTACATGACATGAATCTGAACCCCTGTATCATCTCTTATCCTAGACACTGAGATGTAACATGGATTTCTGACTCTGACCAAGCACAAGCTATTTTTAAAACCATTTCTCTTGCAATAATCTTGATCTGGCTGGATTCTGTCTCTACAAGCACACATATTACAAATCTGAGTGAAAAATGGGATGCAGGGCTACTTAATAGAACTGTCTAAACACCGGGTATGTTGGTAACAGGAAACTACTGAAAAACAGGGAACAATATATTTTTCTTCAGAGCCAAAATGTATTTTCAGGAAATAAGACAACAAAACCCATAATGTATAATTCTTTAATGAAAGAACTTTTTTTGGATTAGGAAAATGTCTCTTCAGTACCAACCCACCCACCTATGTGGATTTAAGTATCAATGTAGACAGGACTGTTTAAAGACATAGTCCTGACTGTTTAAAGACATAGTCCTATCTGTAAAGTGGTGTATTGCTGTGTAGCAGTCATGAATGCCTGAGTCAAGGCTGATGACCCAGAAGGAAGAGGAGAAATCTTCTATTGAGCCTTATTAACAGGGAAAATAGCAGTCCCAGTCTGGTACTTCATGGGAACTATGGCCAATACCCAAATCTTTAATCTTATGCACATATGAGCCTTGGTGTGGTTATGACTGGGCACAGGGTCTTCGATCTCTCATTTTCTCACATTTGATGTAGGATGTTGGAGTGTGGTTGAAATTTGTGTATTCTGAAACTTACACATGGCCTTGAAGGCAAAGCCCATAAATTGGCTGAAAATAAAATAAAAGCTACACAGCATACATTTTAAGACTAAAATGAATATCCAACACAAAAAACAATTAGTATTTTGCAGCATTTTGCAGAAATGAAGCTTCTGAGGTGTAATATTCTGTTTGTCTTTGAAAATTGTAATAGAGAACAATAATACAAGAACAGTAGGGCAAAGAATGTATTTTGATTTGACAAAAAGTATAGCCCTTACTTAAAGCTGTAATCCTGATTTAATTCATGAAAGTTTACTAAATGAATGGTCTTTGCAGGTTATTATTTCAGGTTTTATGCAATAGGTTCTACAGAGTATTTATTGATGAGCAGTTTGCTGTATAAACAAGTCACACCGTAGCAAGTGAAAGGAGTGGGTGATACCAACTGAAAGAAGGGACTTGATCAGACAGCCAGTTCTCAGGCTACATTGTGTCTCAGTTGTAACTTAGTGTCTTGTCAAGCTGTCAGACTATGCGTTTATTTGGAAAGGTTCTGAGTTTCCTCACACTTTCAGTTGGCAAGACTAGAAACTGATACTCAGGAAACATTTTTGCTGTTGCTTCATAATTTTTTGTTCTATATGGTAAAATTGTTTTTTTTTCAGATCTGGTTACATATGTGTATTTCAACCATAACACTTTAGCCAGTTATTAAAATACAAGTGACACTGTTCTCTACACTAGGACACTTGAGGAAAGTATTCTCTATACAACCTTTTAAAAGAACAGTGTTATTTTCAGGCATGCTGCATCTAAATACCAACATTATGTAAAGCATGCAACGCACAATACTCTGCCATGATCTTAACCCTGATTTAACTAGATGATTTGAAATGTCAACATGGCTCAGAACTAGGTTCTACAGCTAAATACAGTGGGTTAAAGAGAAGATTTGGGGAAAATAAGCTTAACAACAAAAAAAAGAAGCACAGACAGGCTCATACTTTATAAAAAGAGAGAGGTGATATTCCTGTGCCACTTTTCACTACAGCAAGAAACTTTTTTGATATTGCACCATCAATATACTCCATGCTGTGACATATGTTGTGCATGTGTCAGCTTGGTTGGGGCAAAGAGAGACAGAAAAACTTTTTCAGAAGTCTACCATTTAGCTTCAGCTCACTTTCCTACTTAGTAAGGCTATTTTCATCTCACCTGCAATGTAAATGAAGCACTGGGTGTTCATCTGAGGAAATAGTTTCTCTGTGTGAGCAAACCCAGGTTTGCTGCATCACAGTTAAATAACAAGCACACTGTTATGTTCTGTGAAACATAAATAAAACATTTATCACTGAAGCTTCTCAGTAAGTGTGCAATTTTAACACATTTCTGATGTTGCATAAAAATCAAATAAGACATACACACATTATAAATGATAGGTATATAGAAAAGTGTATCTGGGCTGTATAACACCTTACACATGCACGTTATCACACTTACATTTTCCCTGAAAAAAAGGCATGTTCTGCAAATACACGATTATAAAAAATTGTTCCTAATATTGTTAAATGTTATTCAAGAGTGATATGAAACATGTAACAATTACCATACACCTTATGAATTTCTGGAGGAAGAGGATAATTAAATCAGTCCAAAAATGTTCAAAACAACATATGGCAAGATGATTTTTTCAGCTGTCATGTAGATTTTGCTGAATAGACTTGTGTGGACTTCCTTTTGAAAAGCTGAAGAACCATTCAATAGCAGAACACAGTGTAAGGGCAATATATTTCTAATGTATACATTTTATTTCATGCATTTTTCTTGATGGCTGTGAATATATAAAAAAAGAACTCATCACCAAGTACAATGATTTTTTTACAAGCATGTTACATTAGTTTAATTTGCATATTACCATCAGTGTAATGAAACCTTTTAAAATAAAAAGTACTGTTTAGTGATTGCTATGCACTCACTGCTTCACAGCAAATCATCATATGGTGCCTATGAAGAAAATATAACTGGAAATACTATCAAAACTGTTTACTCTACTTCTGATTGGTAAGTACACAAGAATAACGTTGTAGAGTACCAAAGGATACATATATTTTGCATAAGCTTTCAAGCATTCAGACAAAGGAGAGCAGTGGAAGTCACCACAGACAGCTTATCATACAGAGCTCCCTTTCAGTGGGATCTTGCCATCAAATTATCACCGCAGTTCAGCAGCCTAATATTCTGTTAGGCTTGTCACAGCTGACATTGTAAAATATCTATAGAAACAATAGCCAGTGCCTTTAGTCATAGAGTTGGCTTTGTGATTCTGCAGGTTTCTATCTCAGGTAGCTGCTTACTCTGCAAAATTTCCTTCCTTTGTGAGAACAGTGTCTGTAATGACCAGCTTTATGTATAGATGTGGAGGAATAGGTTCACATGATAATACTGTTAAAAACTCTACATTTTCACACCAGTTAAGATATTCCCAAATATAAGAAAGATATTTGCTCAATCGGTCATATCTTCCCTCCTGGGGAAAAAAAATGCCTATTATTTTAAGTTCAGATAATTTGGACAGTCCCATTACTTGGAAATATCAAATCATAAAAACTTGTATCCTTTCTAATATAAGGAACTCTGAGAATGATTAAAAAATTAGTACAATGGTTTATCATTGAGCAGAAAGGAGCAAGGCCAGTTGATTTTATAGTGCAAAACCCACACCAACATTTGTATCTAGAGAAAGTACAGATTGACGTCACAGAAGAATGCAAAAAGAGCTGAGAAAGTATTAAAAAATACTATTGTTATGAATACCAGATAGGCTGGTCTATACATGTGTTCAGTAACAGCCATGAAGGTAGGACTTCTGTCTTCAGTGCAGAAGATTAAAAATGTTTTCAGGCACTTCCACAGCATAGAGAAGAATTCTGCATCAGACTGATCAAATGATGGCAGTTTAAATTCAACTATCAATTTACTTTTGTGATTAAAATGTTAAAATCACTACCCTCCACTTCATCCTCATTTAGTATACATGCTCCCAGACATTCAGCAGCTTGAAACAGCCTCACTACTTTTTGAAATAATTCAGTTCACCAAAGAAGACCATTCTTTCTATCAAGGTATTTTTACTACTTGACAATTATGCTCAGCAATTTGCCCATCACAGGAGCATGTATATTATACCTGTTAACTAGAATTGAGGGAATATACACATGACATTTCTTCCATTTATGGCCACTGCACAGTATACATAAGTTTTTCCCACATGGTGCACTAAGCTTATCAATTTTCTGCTTGAGATTTCAGTGGTAGCTCTTTTTCTGACAGATGATGTTATATTATATACACAGGAGTATAATTGGAAAAGATATATGTACATACTGCAGGAAGCCCTTGGGCATAGATGCCAAAATGATCCTAGATGCCTTGCAAATTTGCTGTCATTCAACTTGCTTCAAGGTAAGATTTCACCTCCTACTAAGAAATATAATGTGAATGTAATATCTGCATTATATTACACATATAATAAGAGAATATTTAGGCCTTAGGCCTTCTCCACCTGAGAGAAGAGGAAGCCTTGCACACTTGGGGAGAGGATTAATGCAGTCTCTGCCTCTCGCCCCTATGCAATCCTTTCCTCTCACTTTCCATCTCTCTCTCTCTCTCCATCTTCCTCTACTCTCCCTCTCCCTGCCTCTCCTTCTCTATGTTCTCTTGCAAGCACAAGGATAAAGGATGCAGTGTAACATATCCTGAATACCCTACACATCTCTAAGCTTTCAGTTGTACATGCTTCCAGTCTGATATAGTAAATTATATTCTACTTACACTTTCTTCATATTGTAAAATTTTACTCTCCTTTTTTTATAAAGTTTTGTAGATGTTCTTGATTAAGTGACATCTAAAATCATGGCTTGTGGAGAAGCCACACTCAAAAGCATTAATAAGAGGTATTAAAAAGAAGCAATAGAAGTGAAATCAGTTTACCCACTGTGGTCAAAGAACTGTTTAAAATTTAGCTCCTATGGATAGTTTCTTCTAGAGGATAAAATGGTGTTGAAATTGGATATGTCTTTGCCTCAGTCTTACTTACCAAAAACTATGTAAATGTCTTTTTTCCTGTTTCCAATAAGAATAAAAGCACAGAAGAAATTTTTTTGCTTGTCATTCCAAAGCTTAAGCCTCAGCCTAAAATTTGCTCTTAAACTTTTCTCAGCGTACACCTACCAGTGCTCATCCCTGTAGTCTTTCTGCCTCATCTGTCTTAATTATGCTTGCATCTCCACACAGACTTTGTTGTTCTAACCAACAATACTCTGCAAAATCACAGCATTAGCACAGCTCACTTTTCTGCCCAGCAGAGCTTTTGCTTCAGCTTCTGACAGCTGTTCTTTTACCTAGTTATTGCACGAAAAGTAACCTAAACCAGGATATACCAGTAAGGTTGTACTTAATACGGATGAAGTTGCATATACTTTTTGTCTCATACGGACCTTCTCAGCTCTGTGAGCACTAGAAATGCAATTTCTTCCATGGAAATCACTATGTAATACTTCCTCAAACCTAGTATTGCAAGTAAATACAAGTTCTGGTTTGATTCCATTCTTTTTAGAGGGATCAACACACAAAAAGAGGAATGGGCTTTTTATGCTGTTAGGAGTGTTAAAATGTTGGTATTGGCTGAATTATCTTTTAAATACCTAAGCTATTTTTAAAATTAGATTCTTTTTGCTACCTATTCCAAGTGGAGACCTGTCTGGCTAGCAAAATTCAGTTTAAGTTTTGTGTAACTGCACATTTATGAAAGCATTGGCAAAAAAATAAATAACTAATGTAGGTCTGTGGTTCATGCTTGTAGTTACGTACTCAGCTAAGTAGTGCAATTTCTCATAATTAATATTAGTTTAGCTCCTTACAAATACCCCGTATCCATTAGAGACTTGCATGTAGCTGACAGCAGTATAAGGTCTTTGTTTCCTTGTAAAGGTGTATACCGAAAGTTCAGTGAGAAAATAACCCACACTGCTGGGTTGAGATGAAAACATCTCCATCCTTTTGCTGATTTATACAAGGAAACATAAAATGAGTGAAGAGAGCAGACTTTTAATAGTACCTTAATACCAATAACTTATACAGAAAAGATGTAGAAAAAAACATAGTTCTGTAACACTGAAAAAAGTTATCGAGTACTCTGATGTTGTCCTAATCAATATAGAGTGCCCAGTTTCAATAATAATTCACAATGCCTTTAAATCCATGGTGTTGATATCATACAATTTCTTTATTCATTTGGCTGCAAAGGGATGTTTTGGGTAAGACTATTAATTTTTTTTCATTTTAATAAAGGTTTTCCATACAAATTGATCTGAATAGACAGCCATCATGAAAAATATGGAAAGGCTACAGCCCTTCTGGGATGGCTGGCAATTTAGTTACCGAATTTCACTGTAAAAGTAATGCTGATTTCCACATATCAGAGGATAAAATATCTAAAGAAACCAGAATTTGACATCGTTTTATTAGGTTGCAAAAAAAAAAAAAAAAAAAAAGAATGATCTGGGTGTCAAGATTCTTGTTTATAGATCGAATTACTTTGCTCCTTTATCCACTGTAGGCTCTCCTTGTGATCTTGGGAAGTCAGCCTCTGTGAGCATCTCTGTGTTTTCTCACATGAAACATGGGCAATGCTTCTCTATCTCAAAAGTTATCTTTCTGAGAAATCTGTGAAAGCAGTGTCCAGATTCTGCAACAACTGGAGACATATTTAATGGTTAAGAGAAAGTATCATAAAATATTTTTAAATAAGCAGGTTTAGATTAAAACCTACTCTGAGTTGGATGATTAAGTCTGACCATCCTTCCTTTACTCAATGAAGAAACAAAAGGTTCTCAAAAGGGTGATTCATCTTAGAGTAAATTTCTAAGCTAAGACAGGGAAATTACCCTTTGTCTGGGGAAAGGAAGGGGTTGGTAAGTATAATGAGAACCTAGGGAACCAGTAGAGACTTAGGTGTCTTTTTTTAAATGACTAAAGGTTAGATATTCCCGTGTCTAATCTACTGTTGATGAAAACTACACTTTCAGCGTTCAGATCTGATGACGTTGCAATACTCAAACCCCCTATTCTGTTCTGCAGTTGCTTACTTCCTAAAGGTAGCATGCTGGGAATGAATGCTAGAGAAGGGTTTTGTTTTAATTCTTCTCATTACTTTTACTTCTGTGTTGAAGTGTGAAGTATGCAAAAGACCACTGGAAGATCTGAAAGCAGGAGACAGCATTTGGATTTATAGGAAAACTGTTCATTGTGAGCCTTGCTATTCCAAAGTTAAAGGTAAGATGCAAGAAGTATTATATTGAACATAAGAAAAACAATGTAGAGAACGTCATTCAGATACCTTCAATATATTACAACCCAGCTATTGTTTTTGCTCATTTCTCTGTATTTAAAACTTTTCAAAGTATTTCATTCAATAAGACTGGGTTGCTCAGGATAATATCCAACCCCAGGCTCCAGACACTACAATTATTCTGTACCTGTGAGGGAGATCTTTTAAGGTCTCATTATAATCTGTAGAGTCCTACCTGTGCAGTCAATGGAGACACCTACAGTGAGGCAAAGGCATCTTGCTCTGAAAGTCATAAGAATACATTGCAAGGCCACCTGACAATCAGTTTGTTCAACTGAAATGAATAAGCCAGGGTTCAGAAGTATTTTCACCTATCGTAGTCATTCTGACCAATAGAGAAGATTAAAAAAATCTGTTAAATCATAAAGAAAATATTATCCTGTGAGCACCATTCTTGCCTTTGTGAGGACCATAGAGAGTAAACAAATGTGCAAGGCAGTGAAGAATGAAGCTTTTGTTTTATTAATTTTTCTAGAAGTTGTTAGATTTTTGTCTTCTCTGTTTGTGGCAATCCTTAATTCATAATACTATAAATCGTACCTCTGTACCAAATAAAGACAATTGTAAACCTAGATGAAAAGTTCTGATAAGTTGGTGTTCGCCTAGGTACTTCTTCTGAGATATGATCACGTTAACTAAAATTATATTAATCTATTTGTTTTGTTAAAATACTTTTTGTTATTCTGCTATTGCAACTTCTGATGGGAAGAGTGAATTCTACAATTAATCAGATTATGAAACCAATAAAACATTGTGGCAGTCATAAAACCATAGAAAGACATACTAAGGGTCAGTAAATTAAGGATTATAAAGTGACATATCCTATTTCAGCAAATAACAAGATGAGAGACTTCAGTAGATTTTCTAAAAGAATAAACTGATTTAAAGTTTCCTTGTGTGACATTTAGAGACTACTGATTTGCTTGGCATTTCTGATCAACCTTTCCTCTCTTGCAGAAAAATGGATCTACTAATTTTTGACATGCAGAAGGCATGATAAAGAAGTTTCACCAGTGTTTAGTTAAGTGCATTGGCCTGATAATTCAAACCACTGTGGAAAATGATTATTTTTTATTTCTAAGAAAAAATGCTCTAAATGCAGTCCTGCTGGATGGTTCCCAAAGGAATTAATTCCGTGAGAAGTTACATGACTTTTCATACACACATGCTAGGAAGCGAAACAAGATATTGTTCAGTATAGTCATCAGATCTGTGAAACTGCTAAACTGTAGGTAAAACTAATGATAATTTATTGAAATTTTCTGAACAGCAGAACACACCTACACACATGTTTTGAAGGGGCTGTATTCTCTTTACTGAAACCACACCTCCTCATATATAAAGAACTGTTATCTTTATATAGCATTAATGGGATTAATCTCATCAAAGATTACTAATTTAAAAGTCAGTTATTCAGTTTAAATTACAGTTTTCATATAGAGTGAATTGGGTTCACTCTGTACATTTGAGGAGAGATATCAGTTTCCAGAGGAAGACTCTTCCCAATCCCTTTCTTCTTAAATGATAACTTTAAAATGGAACAAATAATCTTCGGAAAATGCAGCTCTGTTACTGCAGAGAGATTCTAGATGAAAATTGTTAGAGGGTTTAAATTAGAAGTATCCCACTCCATGTTTGTAATTCTGGTAACTATTGTATTAGTATTCTTTTTAAGAAGTGTACACTTAATAGTTGCCATGAAATCATGAAATACATACTTTGCATGACATTATGTTGTTATATTTATCTTTCCTACTTTATTAAACTGACTATCTAAACACCTTGGATGGATTAATTTCACCTAAATTTAAACATCTACAGTGTAGACATCTACATATAAGCTACTTTATCTATTCTGTCTTTATGGTCATATAGAGATGTAGATATCTTTAGGAAGTGATCCAGTTGGTCAGATTGCAAGCATCTGTTTTACCGTGAGGTCAGCCATGCTCTGAATGTACATTTTCCATGGTTTGCAAAGGAACCTGGAGTGAATAGTTCAGTTTTCTAGACATCTACGTTAGGCCAGATAAACTCCTTCCTTTCAGACTACAGTGAAAGCATTTATTTTTTCCTTTTGGACAGCGTATGTGTATTAAAGTATAGAAACTGAAAGAAGAGTCCATGCTTTGTTATAATACGTTTCTGCAACACTCAATGGTTACCTGCCTTATTTGTCGAAAATAAATAGTTCAGTGGTTTATTGGATGAACAAAGGTGTTGACTGCCATGAGATGTTTTAGATCACGGTTATTCAGAACCAATTTTTTTCCCTTACCTCTCAGCTGGAAAAGGACTTCTTGGCTATGCCCATGACAGAGTTAGAGCGCTCAGAGGCTGCTGGACGTGAGCAAGAGCTTAGAAGGGTGAAAAGTGCCAAAGCAATAGGTTAAACTTAGACTGTTGAATGGCTGTCCCAGCCAAACTTTCCCTCCTTGTCTGCAATATTCTGTAGTGGAGAAAGGACACAAGGATCTCTGTGTAATTTAAACTATTGGGCCTGCAGCTAAATAATTATGTAATCTGTCTTACCTGTCTTAAAGGATGTTCAGACTGATATTCAAAGGAGCCATGAAACACTAAACAGTCTGTTTTGTTATTTTTATGAAAATTTCTTATGAATTAGTGGCAGTAGCTTTAATAAATCTGTTATTATAAATATATTTTTTCTGGTGTGTATCTATTGCTATTGATGACAAATTCTAGTCAAACTATACTTAATATTACCCTGTGTTTTACCAGGAAACAATGAAACTTGCACAACAGGTAGAGAAAATTAGTGGCAAAGTTTTTATGTTGGGGTCACAAATTTAGTCCTGTTCAGAGGAAAACAGTTATTGCTAAGGCTCAATTACCATGGAAGAAGTTAGATATTAACTCGATCCAGCACATTAGAATCCAGGACTTCCTAGTGTTTGAGGGGATGCAAGATTTTAGTTCACTCCACTAGAGATCAGGAGCAAACTCTGGATCCACATATTTGCTACTTAAACGCCTACTGACAGAGAAGCAGCAATAAGAAACAATCAATAATAATTCTGTGCTCATTAATTCATCCCTGCTGAACAGCCCTGGTAATTTTGCCATGTGGTTTTTTTGTTATTTTTTATTATACGTTGTAAGTCTGCTGAAAAGAAACACCGGTTTTGTAATGTTTGATATTTACCATATAAAAGCCTGGATGGCAGTAGTCATTAAAAAAAATCACATTAACATCTCAATACCAATGTATCAAAACTTAATTGTTTTTTCTCCTTTTTTGCATATCATTAGCATGTGAGGTTGTATTTTCTTCAGCTAGTGCTTCCATGAAACAATCCAAACGAACAGTTTGCTGGCAGCTGTTTTAATGAACGCGTTATCTTCAATAATGCATTAAATTAGACTGAAAAGCTGTATTGAGAGATGATGTACTAAATTATGTGGGGTTTTGTGATTCATCAGGCCCATTTTCTCAGTGTGTAATGGACACTTTATTTTACAAAGCTGGGGCATAGCTCCACAGCGGGGAGAATCAAGAAAAAGAGGCAAGGAGTGAAATAATGCATATAATACATATTGATGCATTTAAATATGTAGATGGCTTCAAAGCTACTGATATTTAAAAGAACAAGGAATGTCACAAGAACAGCTTTGTTATATTAATATACTCTGTTGTATCTTGTGTAGGTTCTTACAGAATGCTCAGTCTGACTGAATGCTCAGTGCTTGACGCAAGGTGACAAACACCTGTAATATTGTCCTCTCACATCCTCTTCGTCTTGTAATAAACGTCTCTCTCAATTTGACAAGACATGCTCTCCATTACTTCCTAGAGCCTCCTTTTAGCTAGGCTTGTAAAGAACTGGTCAACATTAATGGGGCCTTGCTTTTATTCATGAGGTCAGCTCTGCTCCTTGCTCCTTGGTATGGAGATGGATGTCGTGTTGGGATAATTCCGTGTATTCAGTTTATTTACTCATAATGTATACAGGTCAGAACTCTGTTACTCCTCTTGCTCTCAATATTTTAACATAATCCTGTTGTTTACAATGAAGAGTATCCACTTTCCTGGTTGGTTTTGCTTTCTGATCATACTTGCATGTTGCTCATTGCAGCTACTCTGTTACACCAGGAGGTGGTTTTAGCTTCCAGTCAAGTTGGTATCAGACTACAAGGGAGAAACGTAGCCTCCTTTTCTCCCCTCTGCTGCACCAAAACACCTCATTTTTCTTCACAGCAGCATAACAGCAGAAACACCCTTCATTCCATAAAGACAAAGGATAAAGACACTTAATATTTAGATAGCTTTGATATGCTGAAGTTTGAAATTGTTGACCAAAATAGCTGTTTAGCTGCTTAACGGATGTAGAATCATTAAGGTCTTAAACTTATGAGAAATTTCCTTCTTTGACTCCAGAGGCCTACTGTCCCGCTTTGTCCTTTGCCTGGTCTGAGCAACTCAGCTCCAATCTCTTGTGTCAGTAAAACTGGGACTTAGAAGCATTGCTTGCATTTCAGGGAGAAGAATCTGCAGATATTCTCAAAACATGTTTGTCACATATTGATAAGATCAGACCCCCTCAAAAACCTCCTGATATCTACCGCCTTTTAAAATCATGGAGATGGCGTTCTCCTCTTTGAACAGATCACTGGCCCAGAAAGTGGGAGCTCAATTTCTCCCTCAGCGCACCTGTGTTTTAACCAAATGTTAACACAATGGAATAGACTCTGGTGTCTGGAATAAACTAGATGTCCTTACTAATGTTTTTGCCATGTTCCCTGACCTGGGCAGGATGGATCCTTACAGCCCATGGACCACAGGATAGCTGCACTGCCCACACATTCACTGCCTATGCGCCCATTGACCCCTCAGGAATGACTGCTGAATAGAAAATATACTATACAAACAGTCGTGGGAGCAAAGACCAGACCCCGCAATTCCTCCATATCATCTGAGTTGTCTAATTCAAAATTTAATGCAGTTTGAATGATTCTCTGTTTATTTCTCTTAATGCCGTGTTCCTTTCTAGCAACATTACAGGAGTTGTCTGTACTCAGATTTGGCTGGAGCAGCTGGTGGGGGGAGTGTAAATTTGGGGTTTTTCATCTGAGAATAACAGAAATGTCTTCATATGATGATCTCTTTTAAACCTTAGTATCTTCCTTGCCTTTCTAGTCTCCGAACCCTTTCAGACAGGGACTAACTCCCTCCCTCTGTTTGTGCAGTGCCCAGCATAGCAGTGGCCTCTGGGTGGTACTGCTGCACCTGTGTAAGTGGCTCAAAAAAAAAAATCAGATTTCACTTCCCTTTCCAAGCAAGCTACTTGTAAATTTACTATTTTCATGGAGTTTTTATAACGATGTCAGTTATAAACTGACAGCTACAGCCTCATAGCCTGTGCCAAGACTTAAAACTGGTTGGTTTTGTCCTGTTAGAGTCAACATCTGAGTATAATCATGCCAAAAGCACTTTGTCTGAGTCTTGGCATTGCTGTGCAGTCATCAGACATCTGTTTAGGGAGCTTAGACAGCTACCGTGGTCAGAACAATGGGCAGCCAACATTTTAAAACTACCTACTCAGGAAAAAAAAAAAGAAACAATCATTTCTGAAAACAAAATGAAAAGTTTTTCTGGCATTCAAGCCATTTTTCTTAACAGGGGGGAAAAAAACAGTGTTCACATGTCAAAATACCCAAAAGAATCAGAAAAAGGAGAAAATACTAAGAAAAAGACGAAAGCATTATGCAAAGAAGCCAATTAAGGACAAGAAAAATCTATGATTTTTAGAACCAAGGATAGGAATTTAAAAAGTAATAGAATTGCCGTAAATAATGGCGCCGTGGAAAACAGTAGTCAAACTTGACTGTAAGAGGAATATTCCAGAAAATGTTGGTCTGTCTTGACGTCTTCTGGTTCCTCTAGGGAGTTTCTACGCATGTAACTTTAAATTACAGTGTCCTTGTGTGTAGTTCCTATCTTGGCATTAGGAATGGGAATCCAGCTAGCTATACTTGTATCATTATAATCTCAAACAGCCAAATATTTAAAATACTAATATTTGGAAAATCTACAAAAGTATACAACTTGAACATTGCTTTTATCCTTGTACCCAAATAACAGAGAAGTAAAAGTAACAGTAAAGCCTTTTCTAGTAAAACGCCAATCTCCTCACAATAAAATTCTCCATGGGAGCAGGCGTACCAGTTTTGACTTGAATGACATCTGTGGGAAGCTGGAAGATGAAAACAGGGAAGAAACAGTATTTTTTGTGTCTCTTCCTCTCTACTGTGAGACATCCCAAATACTCAGTTAAAACACTGAGTTCTTGGTCAGGGAACTCTGGTTTCTGGTTTTTAACTCAGAGATCACCAGGACTAATAACTGTTTAAAAACTCCCCTGCTTTCTAATTCAAAATCAGGATCTCCTCAGCAGGAACATAAATGAAACAGGGGAACAAAGGTAGAAGGGACTTTGCTTCTTGTAAAGCAACTGGAACACACACAAGGAAAAGATCTAGCTAAGAACATGCTTTTTTTTGTAATACCACTATTCATATGTCCTTCATCAACCTAGTGAATGTACTCAAGAAATGTCTTTGCTGCACCACGTTTCTTCTGTTTCCAGATTGCCCCAGAAAGGGCTGATTATAGAGCAGTTCTCCTCCAGCGTCAAAGCTGTGTCTCACACTGACCGCATACCTGCAGAATGGACAAAAGGGAACTAGAGCCAGAAAGACTGATAAACCCATCACTGCCCAGACCTGGGACACCTAGCATGGCAGGAGGAATGACAAAGGTTTTTATGCTAGTCTAGCGTTCTGTTGCAGAAAAGATCTCAAGTACTCAGCAAATTATGCAGCATATGGAAGAGGGGGTCTGGAAAACAAGTTCGGATTTAGCTTTTCTTACTGTACCTAAATTACTCCCTAGTTATCCTTGCCATTTATTGGATCTTTTGTGACTGAGTGCAAGGACAGGTTTTTGCATGCTAGGTTTTTTTTAGATGCCATTTGACAGGAAAAAAGAAATCACAAAAATAAATTACATGGGCATTTCTCGATATTCAGCAAAGACTTTTGCTTGATTAAACTGAACTTGGATGAAAGTTCAGGTACACATTTTTTGAAACCATTCCCCATCTAGAAATTTAACACACTCACTTTGACACAATAAAAATCTTCCAAGCAACTGCAAACTTTCCATGCTTTTTCGCATTCATTCAACCACGGTATCAGTGCCACTCAGATGTGCCTTCTCAAAAACATATTTACTGCCGGACTGAGGGGTTTTTGCAATATTTGTTTTTTTCCTAGCTATGTCACATAACCAATGCTAAGCATATTGCTGTTCAGTTTTTTAACACGGTAAATTCTACACCATTTTACAGTATCATAAAGAATTCAGCCTGTTGGCCTATACATAGTAAAATTTTGCAAACTGTAAAAAACAGTTATTAATAAGATGGAGTTGCTAACATCAATAGTAAATTTTTTGCACTTTATTGCAAAGCTGCTAAAGTTTTTGAATCTGCTTCTCCAACTATATGCAGACAAACAAAATTAAAGAGGACAGAAGATGAAAAAAAAAAAGAAAAAAAAGACCAGAATTAATTGAATCCTTCACTATATTCACGTCATCATGAAATAAAGCATTTTTCCTGTGTCAATTGCCACTGTTCCCTGAAGACAAATCAAGCAGAAATCAGGATTAATGGTAAAATGTGTGTCATGGATTTTTAGCCTCCTGGAGAGAAGCTGTACTTCTGTCATTATCATCTTCAGCATTTTACACTCAAACAGCCTATCTGCTATTTCAAATCCTTTATTATTATTAGCTCATTTATTAACAATCTTGAACTCCACATCTCCCTCTCTACCTTCTCCTTCTTAGTCACCTGGCAAGGTTCTGTGAACCAAAGTGTATTCTCCAATACACAAGTATACTGGAGACAATGCAAACATTCAAGCTTCTCTGAAAGCTAGTTAGTCTTTTATCTCGAGGAAGACTCACCAGAGAGAAACAACCCATCCTGAGTTGTAAGATTCAGGTCTGTTGCTTTCTGTCTACAAGGGAGGGAAGGGACAAGACAAGATTAATGCATCTGAAAGGCAGAATGATTTGATATGTAATTGATGAGTCAAAATAAAATAACAATCCATCAAATTAAAACTGTCATGTATAGTTCTGTATAGATGGATCTACAGACAAGGAGTCCCTAAGCTTAATGCACAGACAATTATCTTTGGATACCTTAAACACTGATTTTCTGGAGCAGCTGCAACTCCCAGAAAATGACATTTTGGATTTGATCCTATAGAAAATCCATTCTAATAGTGATTACAATGTGCTTCAATTTAATATTAATTCAGTAAGGAAAAAGACAGAAGGAATCATAATTGTTTAAAAAAGGAAATTGTATAAAAAGGAGAAAGCCAACTAGCAGAAAATTAGCAACAGCTAGGAAGTAAAAACATTTGCAAGAGACATTGAGAATGAAGAAGTTACGCTGTAACCCCAGGAAAATGTTTAACTGCTCAAATATTTTAGAAAAAAATCTAAATCTAACAATAGCAAATTGCTAGGACCAGGCAGTACCTATGCAAAAGCTCTACAGCAGCTGGAGGGTGATATTGTTGAGTTTCTCACAGACATTTACCCTACCATCCAAAGCAGGCTTGGTGCCAAACAAATTGGAAGCGTCAGCTGGGATACCGGTCTTGAAAAAATATGAAAGCTGCTCTGGGGAGCTACATTTCAGTTAGTCTGATTTTCTATCAAGCCAATTTGTATAACTTATAACAAATAACAGAATATAGGAGCACCTGGTTACGTATGATATACTGGAGGAAAGTCCATACAGATTTTTTAAAGTAAGGTACGCTCACGAACGTCTGTTTCTGAAGGAGACAATATGCTTTTGGTTAAGCTGATTTCTTTAGCTGAGTTTATTTGGATTTACAAGATTTATTTTTTTTTGTCACAGTCTTTCTCTAAGCTATGATGACATAAGAAAACCAGAATATTAATAGAAAGGAAACAATAGGTTAGAAAATTCAGTTTTCATTATGGAGGGAGCCAGGAAACGATGGGAGGTTAAACCCGACTTCTGTGGGGGCAAGACTATATAAATTAGGGCTTGTCAGCTCGGAAGAGAAGTAAATGAGTTTTATAAAGTCATGAATGACAAAGAGAAGCTGAATAGAGAATGATTAATCATTCTGTCTTTCTCAGAAAAACAGAAATAAGGGACACCCAATTAAATTACTAGGCAGCAGATTTAAAGGAGATAATAGGAAGCAGTTTTTCTTACAATACATAATTAAATTGCAGTGCTAATTGCCACAGGGTGTTGTAGAGTCCTCATGTTTAAATGATTTAAAAATGGGGCTCGGCGAATGTAATATTATTACACATTGGTAGCTATCAAAAATAAACGGTCCAGATGTCTCGATTTGGTGACTTCTGAAGGCTGGAAAAAAAAAAATCCCTCAATATTTGTCTTGTTTCTGAGATGTTTTCCTTATAAAGCTACTATCAGCAAAGACAGAATATGGGATTAGATGAACTTTCGCTGGCATTGTAGTGGTTCTATTTTTATAAAACTACTTTCATGGTAATTTTTCAGACTGGAACTGCACTTTAATATAATCTCACGAGACTTGGAGTTTACTGTCTGTGCTCTGACCATATTGTAACACATCTTTTGTATAGCCCAGACTGGATTACTGCAATTAATTCTTTACTGGCTTGCCTGAAAGACAGGTCCAGCCTGCAGCTATTGTAGCATAAAGCAACAGGCTTATTATCAGAGAAGAGCAGATGGGATTTGTAGATTTCCTGCTTCTTTGTTCTCTGAATTGGGAACCTATTAGTAACTTAACTGACTCAGAAATTTCTACTACAGTTTACCATGTAAGTAGCATCATAATACATCTCTGTATTAGGGCATGTGATTTCTCAGGTTCAGGAATAACAGGTTTCATGGGCACATCTTGGATGTTTGGGGTTCGTGTTCAACACATTTTATCAATGCCTTAAAAAAAGGAATGGAACCATCACGTCTTCATTGTGGTTTGTAAAGAGCTTACGAAGCTTTGTGTTGATCAAAGTCATCAGCTAGTGTTCAGATACTGAATGGAGCTTGTTAACAATTTGCTAGTAAGGTCAACATTGGGAGCAGAATAATTTGTCTTTAAAAAACAAACAATTAGGTCAAAAATTTTAATGACTAAGATGTTCCAGCCATCTTTGCAGAAGACTAGCAGGCCAGCATGAAGACCAGGAGACTGGTGTTCAGGAACACACACTGTATCTGCCAGCATCTCCATGTGAAGCTGCATTGGTAGTGAAATTGCACATACATTTAAAATAGAGCAACAAATGCAACACAGTGAAATGGATTTTTACCCTATACTAGATCCACCTGTCCAGGAAATGCCTGGAAAAAAGACAGTCTCTCATATCAACTGTGAGCATGATAGTTGAAGTGTGCACAAGTTTAAACTGTTTTCTATCCATTCGGCTGGATGGAGATGAGGCTCAAAGCAGTCCCACTGAAGGAAGAGCCAAACTTCTGGACCATTTTTTGGGGACGAGATGTAATGAGCCTGATCCTGCCTGATGTAATGAGCCTGATCCTGCCTGTGATCACTCGATCCGAACTGTCTGGAAAAGCTTTTGTGCCCATGCTAAGGCACTATGCTCAGTCCTAAGCTTTTTCTCCTTGGGAACACGGCCCAAACAAGTGTCTGCACACAGTGTTTGCACAGGCAGCACAAACAGTAGAAGGCAATTGAAAATTTGCAACTATTTTTACTCATAACTGAGGACAGGCATTTCCATGGTGAGTCTTAAGATCCTGTGCCAAGATGATACATGCTGTAGTGTGTCTCCAGACGTGTCTCCTGATCTATCTCCACACTGGTCTCTGAGTTAGATTTTTTTACTGATGATATCCTGACCACACTGTCATGTTCCTATTCTGGCAATTGAAAAAAGCAGATACCCATTTCTTGTGTTTCCGTTGGCCCACTAAATAACTTTGCTTGTCTGGTTCAAAGAGAAAAAGGAATTCCTCCATTTCAAATCTCTTTTGAGTATTTTTCTGCCTTATTGCATCACCCATCACTGACATTATCATAAACTTCTTGGCTTTTTTTCATTGTATATTACTGACGTCTAATAAATGCTATATTGCATATTATGGTAATTATCTTTTTTATCACTTTACCATCTTACTGCATTACCATCCCCATTTCTAAGAATTAAAGCTAGTACTTCTAGTAGTGATAACAACCTGAGATATATGCCTTTTGCCTGGGGCTAAACATGTAGAAACTCAATTCTTCTTTTACTTACGGGAATAAAGATTACAGCTATCTGTAGCAGTGAAAACTGGATTATGTTACTCACTCCGGTGACACATGGCAGAATTGGGGTCAGATGGTTTTACAACATTTTTCCACTTCTTTCTTCCAAAGAAACAGAAGAGACCAAAGAAAAATTCTGGATTAAGCGCTATCTTGTACCAATCTAGTACACTGGGGCTGCATTTATTCTCTTTGGTGATAAAAGTTACGTTATCTGGAAGTCAGTGCTTTGTGCTCTGCTGTATCTTCCTTTCCAGCCATTCTTGTAGTACCACTTGTTATTATTTGCACTGTAAGAGTGCTTAAAAGACTAACAATAGTGCTCTTGTCCTATGCATGTGCAGAAGAAAGTTTCCAGGCTATAAACAAGAGAGAGAAAACTGTGACAGGCTAGACAATTTCAAAGCTGATTTATGCCCTGAACAGAGAATTAGTGTCTGTCCCTCCCTACCTAAGAGACCTGAGGCAGCGATGAAGCACCGTGAAGGCAGCGGTGGCTGTTTTTGCCACTACTCTGCCTAAAGCTGATGCTCACCAACTGGGTAAGGACTGACTGATAGCTGTTATTAGTCGCTGGCTGAGCAACTTACTTTCTGGAGATCTGTTCCCTATTTCACATCAGAGCTTTAGGAGGCTTCAGGACGGTAACTTCAGAGGTTTTTCCCCGTAATTGTATCTGGGGGAAATGAACACAGCGAGTGTTGGGTGATGGCTGAGCTTTCTCGGGCTACACTGAACCTCTGCTTCCCTGCCAGGCCGGAGGAAGGGATGCAAGCAATGGTTTCTTTCAATAATGGGCAACGAAGGACAATGTAAAATCACTACCAGGAGCGAAGGTAATTAATCCCTCTGTCAAGCAAAGGCTTTCATGTTACAAACCCATCTATGTATCCGGACTGTGCTAAAGGAACTCGAATCAACATGAGAGCATCTTTCATCTCAGGGGTTCTCCTAGACATAAAGAGTAGCCGTGTAGCTTTCTACGCTCCCTTCAGTCTTCTTGCTTCATCTTCAAAAATACATTACTTTCCTTGCTATGAATCAAAACTCCTAGAATCAGCACGTTTCAAACCCACCGACGCCTGCTTTTGGCTGAAGCCGTTCCTTCCACGCCCAACAAAGCCTCTATTTGCGATTCCCGTTCCCATCACACTTTCCATCTGCATAATTATAACCCTGACACCACCAGGCTCTAATTACCCGCCTCACGAGACGAGCGGCGTCCCGGGCCAGGCCCACCCCACAGGAGGGCTGGGGTGGGGGGAACGTACCCGCGCTGAGGCGGCCCCACCGCCCCTGGGGCTGCCCGCGGAGGCCCCCAGCGAGGCGGCCCCCCGGGCGGATGGCGCGGGAGCCGGGCGGCTCTTTGTTCCCGCCCCGTGCGCGGCGCTCGGGCTGCCGGAGTGGGAGGGGATTCCACCCGCGTCCTCCTCGCCGCTGACGGGCGGCGGAGCGGAGCGGGACCGGGCAGCGCAGTGCCGGGCCGGGCCCCCAGCGCGGCGAGCGGCGCTCCTCAGCGTTCCCGCCTCCGCGGGGGCCGGGCGCTGCCCTCCGGCGGCGCGGCGGAGCAGGTGCCGGCGGCCGCGGCGGGCCGGCAGGATGGAGGCTGCTTTGCTGAAGCCGGCGATGATGGCGGAGGTGAAAGGGAGCGGCGGTGGCCCCGCCGTCAGCGCCGAGCTGGAGGTGAAGAAGCTGCAGGAGCTGGTGCGGAAGCTGGAGAAGCAAAACGAGCAGCTTCGGAGCCGCGCTGCTGCCGCCGCTGCAGTCGCCACCGGCCCGCCAAGCCCGCACCTGCTGCTGGCCTCGCCGCCGGCCCCCGCCGGGCTGCGCCCCGCCAGCCCTCCCTCCGCGGCGGGCGGCGGCGGTGGGGCCGCGCCGTGCATGCCCAGCCCGGTGCCCACCCTGCTGTGCGCCGCCGCGCTGGGCCCGCCGGAGCCCTTCGCCTATTTCAAGCCCTCGCACGGCCTGGCGGCGCCCGGCGGCGGAGGGCAGGAAAGCGGCGGCGGCGGAGCTCCGGGAGCGGTGGCCACGGTGCTGGACGAGGTGGCGGTGCTGGAGCTGGAGGACGGCTGCTGCGGACAGGACGAGGATACATGGTACATGCGGCTCGGCCCTGCTCCGACCTGTCTCCCCCTCCCCGCCCCGGACCCAGATGTCAGTCGCCCTCCGGGCGGGCTGGCGGCCGCCGCCCCCCGCAGCGCTCACCCCGGGCTCTGATTAGCATTAGCCCCCAAATCCACTTGATCTCGTTCTGCTTAAACTTAAATCTGCCCGTTTTCCCCCTTTTTTTTTCTCTAAAACGTGCGGTTTAAGGCCTGGCCCGTGCCCGGGGTGGGGTTCAGGTGGGGCTTTACCCCCCATCTCGCCCATCGGTCGAGCCTCCGGCGGGGATTTGTGCTTGTTTTCCTCTTGGAGGAAGATCGTCTCTCTTTAATTTCAGATCTCAGCCTAGTTTCAGCCTCCTGTTTACATAAGGAATTAAAAATAGCGGAATTGTTCTGGGAAGGGTTTTATCTGAGCAGCGCTGCCTTCCCATCCTAAAATCTCTGCCCAATTGTCTCCCATCTTCAGGGATTTGGGAGGGCTTTTGTCTTTCAGACATTGATCTAAATTGTTGGTTGTGTATCTTAAGCACTCCTGTAGCTCCGAAAGGCACGGCTGGGTGCTAGGAAAGTGAATAAAGCAAAAATGAATAGCTAATGAGTAAAGCAGAAAATAAAATCGACCGAGAGGAATGGTTGCACTCACTTAAACACAAGTAGAAGGGGGAATTATAGACTAGAGATCTAAATAAATAAGTAAACCTGATGCCTCTGAACTTGTCTCAGCAATGTGGACGAACACCGTAGGGACGCTGCTGGAATACTACGGAGATCATTGGCTGTGTAATCATGTTAAGTGTAATTGATGCTCAATTGTTTTAAAGTGTCAGTAATAAAATATAGATTAGCTGTATTTAAATAACTGTTTTAAGTGCCTGTCAAAGCTTCAAGGTAGTTTTTTGTGCAGTTGGTTTTTAAATTGAGCTGAAGTTTACGTCAGCCGAGAATAAAAAACAGTATAAGGTAGTCTTTTTGGTAGAAGAAAAAGGATTTGAAAATTGATCTAAGTATCCTAAATGTTTCTTTGAATGCTGGTTGTGTGTACTTCATGGTGCAAACAATACCATCCTGCAGTTTCAGAAGATTGCTTTTGAGAATCATCAACAAATTGTATGGTAATTCTTGTCGGTGTTGTTTCATTGTGTGTACCGTTTGTCTGTGCAGGGCTCTTCTGGGGTTGTCAATCTAGACTTGAATCAAATTCTGCATCAGTCATAACCTCTAACTTTCCTTCACATTAAAGAATATCAGATTTGTTCGTTCCCATCCTGTTAAGCAAAAAGTTTTCCCTGTTTACATCTCAGGGTGGTAGAAAGTCATCATTATTTTGCATGCCCTAGTAAAATTTCCTATTTGATTTGCCCCCTGGAAGCAATCCTAAATGCTTTTTTTGGTGCCAAAACTTACCTTCGTGTCACACACAAATGTGTCCACAGAAAGAACTTAGTGACAAGGATTTGTTGACAAATTCATTCCACTATGAGTGAGTTGTTTTAGCTGTTGAAGGTTTTTAGTTCAAAGCTAAGTCTCTGTCATTGTCCATGGAAGGTCAGGTATGTGATCCCAGCTGCTTGGGGCTTTTTTGTAATGTCAGTCTTTAAAGCAAACTGCTCTTTGGAAGGCCAAATACCAGTGCATATCCTAGTTGTTGATTAGTAATTTTAGGCCTTAAATACCTTTACTTTTTTTTTTTAACTGTAGTTACAAAAACCCTGGAGAATTAGCATCATTGCAGACAAGTCAAACTTTTATTTTGCTGTTCAGCTTTTTACACAAACCTCTGATCACTGAGAGTTCATCAGTCAGATGTTGAGCTTTTGAAGCACTTCTGCAGGTTAACAGGAAAGCTGAAAGCTTTTCATTTTTTCTTTTTTTTTTTCCTTTTTATTTTTCTCAGTATCCTTTTCTAAGTGTGTAGCCAGGCACCACAAGTCGTCAGGGGAAATTAGTTGTCTCCTCAGAGAAATCCAATAGTTCATCTCTGCTGGGGTTGCCAAGTGAGAGAGAGCAATCACAGTGAGGATATTTATTCATTGTGAGCTGGTTAGAGAATACTGATTGACTTCAATTAAAAAAAAAAACCACAAACAAAAAACCCGCCATTGAGCAGACTCTGCGGAAGAGTTCCTCTCAGGGGACTTGGGTAGCTGTTGAGCCAAAACCTTGAAGGTGAAAGGCTGCTACCTGTTAGTTGTCCCCTGAGGAGCCCAGTCCATTTATTTTTTTGGGGTTGGTTGTTTTTTTTTTGGTCTTGCCTTTTTACCCGCTCTGTGCAGGCCAGATTCCTTTGCAGCCCATGGAGTGTTTAGCTGGTGCCTGAGAACCTGCCTCTGACTGTCTGCAGCCCCATCCATCAGAAGCAGTCAGGCCAAGGAGCTGCGAGCCATCTCCGGTGGCCAAGAATAGTTCCCTTCCTGGGAGATCTGCACTCTCCCGGGTGAACCCATGTGTCTGCTTGTGTGTGTTGATCTGCAAGGGCAACAGCAGCAATGCAGCTCCCAAGCTTCAAGAATTTCCCCATGACGTCTGCTTGGATACCTGGCTTCCTAATGTGCGTGACCATCTCATTAGTTGCCTACTCTTGTCTGAGAATAATGCATATACAATATCTTTTCTTGCCCTTTGTTTTTTTTCCTGCTGTAATTGAATATCGAAATTGGATTTTCATTGTTTCTCAGCAAATATTTTCTAGTCTTTAAAAATCTGACTTGTACAGCATTTGGTTCATCTGGGAGAAGATACTGTGTATAAAAATTAAGTTATAATCGTCACACTGACAACTTGATTAAATTGTTATAGGTAGAAGAGTGAAATAGATAACAGTGAGATTATGACTTAAATGTAAAATCAAATACTGAAATTATCTAATTTCCAGTAAAGAATACTATAAAAGGGAAAACTAATAGCACCTTCGGGGTGTGTACAGCACCTAATGTATAAGAACTTTGGGCAGTGCTGAAATTCAGACAGTGGTAATGATGAGAAGAAAGATTTTTATGAGTTATCTGCTTGAACTTTGTTTTGATGTGCCAGACTTGTAGAGCTCATACTTTTCTGAGGAGGGAAGGAGAAAACAATACAAACTCTTCTACTTCAGAATATGTTTTGTTTAGATAGATTAGAGATCGTATTCCAGGGCTTTGCACTGATATAAATTATTAGTGGGCAGGAAAGTGAGAATACCAAAGTAAACTTTTAAATATTGTATATCTGGCTGATATTTGTGTGTATTTTGGTTAAGGTTATACATCTTGCCTACCAAGACTCTCACTCCTCAAGAGAAATCACTGAGTCCTCTGCAGTGGTGCAGGCGTGTTCTGGATCATCCAAGTCCTGAGATAGAGGCTGCAAAACGTTCCCTATGCTTTAGATTGGAACAAGGTAACCTTATTCTTTGAATTTCTTTACTAGTAAGTTGGCATTTTTGGGTCTGACATTTCACTCGTGTTTTGTGATTTTCACAATTTAGCAAGCTTTACAAAGGGCAGACCTGTGTTTTTTCCTATGTACGCAAGTCTTCCTCCTCCATGTTAATGCTGACAATTGTTTGAATTTTTTTTCTGATCATATATTTTTTAAAGTATTCTCCTCCTTTTCTTTCCTTGCATAACTTGTCTTTTAAACTTACCAGTTTTCAGCCACTGCTTAAAGTGGACTCTTGGCAAGAAAACTTTGATGCCAAGTTTACTGTTGGTATCTCTACTGAGATTTGAAAAACAGTGCTTTTGTTTTTTTGTCAAGCCAAAATTCTCATGGTGCTATAAATTTTTAAAGGTGTATTTGTCCACTTCTAATGTAGTATCAGGACTTTGCTAAGCATAGGACAGACCAAAAGAGCTGTAACTTGACTGCTGACACTGCTTTGTTGGGCTCTCAGTAGTCTCAAGTACTGGGATCAGTCTGATGGCTGTTGGGTGCCAGTGAACTTGTAGAGTTGTATCTGGGTGTGGGGAATTTTGTTCTAAGTAAATATCAGCCAGCATTGTATTTACTATTTTACTCTATGGGATCCCATTAAATGTAATAAGTGCAGTTGAAGAAAATGATTAAGGTAGGATATTATCTTAAGGTTTATAACTCATTAGTAAAGAAGAAGCAAATGAACAATGGAGGAAGACGACAGGAGAAGGAAATAAAGCTGATGACAATATGAGCGTATGGTTGTGTAAGCTAATTATAGCTGTCATTAAGAGAGATTGGGCATGTTTCTATATACTTTGGGAGGATATGGGTAGCTGTGGATTAGTCTTATCCAAAATCAGGTGTTAAACTGAATCAGTCTCTGAAGGCATCTGTCTGTTTGCACTGAGTGTAAAAGATCCTACAATTATTATTGTCCTAGCAATGTTTAGTTGAGCTCATTTGCCTAAAGCAGGGTGGGCCAAACTGAGGTTCCTGTGCTGGTAATCATCCCGTCTGGCTTTAGGGTGGAATTTGGCTCATGATTTGGACACCTGAGTAGAGGTGTCTGTAGTGTGAGCTGGGTGTCCGTGCTTGGCAGTCAGCAGGAGTTTTGTCCGTAAAATTAGAGGAATCGAGCTGCTCAGGTGCTGAGGTGTAGGTGTTGGCCTTAGAATGAAGTCAGTAGCTCTCCTGGGTCCACTGACAGTAATGGGTGCTTGGCACTGAGCTCCCGTCCGGTCACGTGAAGGTATATCTGTAAGGTGTAGGGCATCCCAGTCTGGAGCTGAATCTGGTGTAGAAGCTCCATTTAGATTGCCCCACATAGGCATCTACTGCTATTTGAGATGGCCTTGGTTACCCTGATTTCCACTCAGGATGGATACAGGCCTTCCACAGGCCCTGTGCCTTGTCTGCCATTCCTTTGATGATATCTTGGCCTCCCAAGGACCTCTCAGATGGGCAAGGATATCTAGGTATGGGCAACTGAGTCAAGTCCATCATGTGAATGTAGAAACAAATCAGAGGAGTGCATGACCTGCTTTTCACTTTCAAGGTATTATTTAATTTTAATAGGCAATCATGGTAAATTGATTGTTTCAAATTTAAATCACTCAATGTTTATCTGTTCAATCTCCCTCTGTGCAGAGGTTACAGTGAGTGACATATGTGACAAAGAATTACGTTGACAATGAGTTACTTTGATCCGTGTGTTCTGCTCATGGTGAATGGTTCATTAATTTCCTGGCTCTGTCAAAAGTTTCTGAGAAATTATATGCCATGTATAAAACTCATTATGGGAACAGTAGGTTCAAGGAGGGAATGGACTTGTGTTTCTAGTGCAGCAATTCTATACTAAAATTGTTTTAATTAATAATTCAGTTAGACTTGATTAACTGTCGTATTTCTAAAGATTTTCTTACTAACACCTGTCCCTTTACAAATAATACCTAATAAGCCAATGTCATATTTCTTACCCTAACTTTGTAGAACTTGGTTTCACAATATTCATTTCTTCCTCAGTTTTGCAACCAGACATGAGATTTTGATAAGAATCTAATAATTCTGTTTTAAAAGTACAACAAACATTCTGTAACCTGACTTTCCTGAGTTTTGATTTGCAGTGCACTCTATCACTAAGTATATGTGTATAAATACATACACAAAATTTTGTCCTAATTTTAAAAGGGACTCAGTAAGAATGGCATTCTTCTTTTCTGGTAGTGAATTCCAACCTTTGAACTTGTAAGTTGGACAATGTTTTCCTCTTTTAGCTGTATGTCTTGCAAGGGCATTTTAAAGGGATTTTGAAATCTACTTGTGAGGCACTGAGTCAGTTGTAACACTGAAGTACTTGAGAAGTATTAAACAAGTAGTCAAAAAACATTAGTGTACCAATGTGTGATTTCTGAAATGGCTGATGGGTAGGATTCACTTAGTAATTTTGTCCATGGTGCATTAGACAAAAATTAATCCAGTTTAGATTGTCATAGCTCTTCAGGCACTATAGTACGCATAGAAATAAAAAGCAGTAAAATTTGATTTTTGTCTGCAGAGTCAACCTATCTGAATAAGTGCACACAGAGAGAAGAGCTGTGAGCCAAAACCAGTAAAATTTTGCCAGGCCATTTTTCTGAGTTTTAACTAATTGCCATTCTTTTTCTAAGATTTTAAAATCTGTGCTCCTTTATTCCTGCTCATGTAAATTTTCCTTATTACATTATATCCTGATTTTAGTACAAGTTGGGGTTTTTTTTGTCTGAAATATCTCAGCATCAGGATAGGTCATAATAAGGCTAAAAGTCTTGGGAGAGACTTCTGCCGAAGCAGTCCTAGGTGACAAAATAGTACAATGATTACTTAGTCTTTCAGGCTGGAGCATCACTTGAATGATGCTATTTTACTTTTCACCTTGTTGTGCTCATCAGCCTGTTTCTTTTCTAGTGAAAATGACTGGTTTAAGTATTTCACGGTGGAAATAAGAATTCATCTTGGCAGAAACGTTTAAGGGTATAAGCACAGTGGTGCTCTCCTGCAGGTGGTTCTTCTGTGAACCTGTGTGAGAACTTGGACAAACTTCTCATTGTTCCTCTGGTCTACCACTAAGTAGGTAGAGCTTGTATTGTGTTTATAAAGAACGAGAATTATTACAAGCCCTGTTTCTTTGGATTAAGCATGCTAGCTTTAAGGAGAATGAACATTAAATGTAACCTCCTGTGATAAGATCTTTGCTTGGAATTGTTCCTGTTTTCCATGAGCAATTATAGTGTTGAGGTAATTGTTTTTGGGTTTTTTGTTGGTTTTTTTTTCCTCTGTGGCCTGACCTGGATTACTTAATTATTTTTTGCTGTTCTTCAGTCATCTTTTGTTTGAAACCTTTTTGATTTGTTTTGCTTACAGTGGTTCTCTGTCTACAGTAGAGTTAGTTCCCTCTCCCTTCTGTTTTTGATCTTGCTATTTTATTTCTTTAGATTCATTCAAATCAACAGGTCCGCACAACAGTCTTAATGGTATGGTGGAGCTTCTTCTGTATTTTCTTGGTAGTACCTGGAGATGTTGGGACGTGTCAGTATTAAGCCCACTGAGCAGAGAGATGTAATGTGTAAACTTCCTAGCTGGTGCAGATGGGTATAACTTACCTGAAATTGATGAGATATGGTGTTGATTGACACCCTGGCTGAAGATGCCCTGTATAGCTTCACTTCTGTAAAATGCTCTGGAGGAGGCAGGTGGATAAACCAAGGAGTTAAGAAGCTTAAAGAAGCTTAGCAAAGAGTCGGTCTGCAGGAGCTCAGCTTTTATGCAGGGCTTCAAAGCATTTCTCATCCAATTCAGTCTTACAGACAGAAAACTCCACTTTCTTGGAGAATATGAAGTATTGGCTAGATTCAGAGTTTGGCTTCAATGAGTTCTTATTCAGAAATGCTGCTTCAGATGTTTAAAAAGAGTAGGCAACAGAAGTCTGTAGGTTTTGCAATTAGCTGTGGTAATTTATAGTCAAGATTAAACTCTGCTTCATTTCTTAAAATGAGTAATGTGCTTCAGAATGAATGCTGTTATGTCATCTGTGGATGATAAGTTATATTGTGAAACAGATCTTTTGTAATTTCTCTCCAATTGCTCATAATTTCATAAAACCCGAGAATCTCATCAGTGAAATTTTAGCTTTTATTTTTCTGGATCTCAGTGTTGCTTGTCAGTTAAGTTTGATGTCCAAACATATATCCAGAAGAAAAACCAGAGTGGGGAGGAAGATTTAACAGTACTCTATCATTTTTTACCTGTAAAAGAAAAAAAAAAAATCTTTCTGCTGGTAGTGCCCCAGGCACAAGGTTTTTACCTGGATGTGAAACTTGTTTCTTACACAGAGGCCGGGTGCTGTCCTGTTCTCCTAGTTCGCATCCCCTTCCCGAAGCTTCATAGTGAAGTCATTTATTCTGGAGACTTTATGATATCACATACATTTCATCACTTAAGAATTGGTGTCATAGGGAACTTTTACGCTGTAGCCTGTTAAGAGCAGAAACAAACAAAATACTATAAAGGGACAAAAGCTTTTATTCTGTATGCTTGAGCTGGATCCAGTGCAGCACCCAGTGCAGGGTGGGATTTTTTTAGTGTTCTAAAATAGGTTGAAGTTTCTTTGCTTCGCATTGATGCATCAGAAATGTATGTTCTAGCACTCAAGGCTGGATTAATGAGATTCAATGCAGCTTTCTTGTCCTTATTTTTCATATGTAGTGGAGATGAAAGTTGTATGTAAAATATTTTTGGGGTAGCAAATGATAACATGCTGAAGCTTGCAGATGATTGGATTGTTGCTGCCATTATAACTAATAACATTTCTAAAGCTCTAGAAGGAATGTAAGAAGTGGCACAACTGATTTGGTTCCTTTCTGTATGTGTTTCTGATAATAAAAGGTAATGAGCAGCAGTAACTCCCATCAGCATCTGAGCACCTTTCAGGGAATGTGACATCTTGGATGCAAAGCAATCTTATGCTGCAGTACGGGGTTAGTGCTCAGAGTGCACATATACATGCACAGGAGTTATTTCCTATTAGATTTCATTTATTTTGTGTGCATTGTTATAACAACTGCATAATTCCAAGCACTTCTTGGAGGTTTTGCAAATGCTCATATCACTGGTTTTTCTAACACAGCTGCTGAGGATGCTTTATATATTTCAGTTGGGAAAAACTCGGGTTTGATATTCTGCTTAGGAGTGTGTGCTTGTATTTCAAACAGAATATTTCTCTCTAACACTGGAACATTTCTACTCTGCAAGTACGCTTCAAGATAGAAGTGTTTGTTTGAAAACCCTTAAGGGCAACAAAGTCATAGAAGATCAGATGCTGCACTTTTTATTCATTTCACAGGTATTGCTTGCCTTTCTAATGTGGCTCTTAGATATGACTTCTATTTTTTATTAAATTATAATATGCATACTGTTTAAGAATTTCATTTAATATTTGGGGATTGATTGTTGTGCAGCTACTCTTAGAGTTGGCTTCTGGTTGATATTACCATTACAAGAAGATGCTGAATTCTGAAGTCTATGTAGAGGTTGGTAGAGAGGTGATGTTGGATCTTACCTCAGTTGAGAAGATACCCATCCCATTTAAGAATATGTGTTCTATTCATCCATGCTAACTACTGAGCTGGGATTATCAACTTGTCATGAGTGGTTAAACAGCTAGAAGAAACACTGTCAAATTTTATGTGAGGGTTTCAGTAGGCTTATTTAAAAGAAGAATAATTTATGCTTGCAATATAGGCTCAAAGTCTATAACACAGCATATGTCTAAAAGCAATAGTGGTAGCATCAATCCTGATGGTTACTCGAAAAATACGGGCACAATTAGTGTTGTCCAGCTGAGCACTAATCACTGGTTTTGTTTCCAAAGTGCACAACTACTTTCCTGGACAGAAATTTAAAAGCAACCTAGGTTTTATTAATGGACTTGGAGGCACTGGAAGGCTTATCCTCTGAATATGATTTTTCTAAAGAAAAGAGGATCTTTTCAAAACTGGGCTGTTCTGGAAGCTGTCATTTCATTTTCGTTCCTGATAGTCTGTGTCTTGCTCATTGCTGCCAGTCCCCAGATTATTGTTATAACTTTTGTCTTACATGCTGGCTTTCTTTCACTGCCTGCTTTTGAAGTCTGCAAAAGAGAGCTGGGAATAACATTTCAGAATGCAGAGGAGCCTCCCCCATGTGGTCTATAGAGGTAGCATTGCTTCTTTACTAAAAATGTTGTTTATTTCTGTATTTCACTTTCAGGGAGCACTTTGGATTTGTCTTCATAGCACTACTGCATCTTTTGGGAGGCTCTTGCTCGGACTGTTTTATGCCATGACCCATAAGTATATTTTGGTTGGTTACTTCTGGGATATAGTCCACAGTCCTGTAAATATACCATACAGTCTTTCTCCTTGGCAGCTGACCTTGCAGTTTAATATCTTAGAAAGTCTATTATCTGCACTTACACTGGATGTAGAACACTTGGTAAAGTATCTCTGTTCATATCTCCTGGAAATACAACATTTACACCAGTAATTTGCGTTTACCTAGGGTTCATGCAAAAGTTCTTGTAATAAAATAAAACTTTTTTGACTCTACCTGATAAAGAAATGTAGTCAGTAAGCTCATATCTGAATACTTGTGAGGTACAAGCGTTGACAGATTTGCCTGATCCTTTCTATCTTGCAAGACAGAGGATAATTCAGTAAAAACAATAGAGACGTAGGAGTTTATAAAAATCAAATTTCCGGTTATATGATTTTGTATATGGACTTATAAGTATGTAATTTTCTTTCATGAGCCTCCCCTAAAATATGATTTCCTCAATTTTAGTTATAAAAGCTTAGACATTATTTATTTATTTTGTTGTTTTATTTATTGATTACTTTATATATTTTATTGTGTTACCACAATTAAAAAGTCATGTAAATCAAGATGCAAGAGATACTGGATCACATTCACTGGTGGATCACAGCACAACAGCCTCACTCATCTGGACCAGCTGGAGCACCTCAAATGTTGTTACGTTCTGGTTATAGACAACTGAATCATGCCCCTGCTGTTTGGCGCTGAAGAGTGGGCTCTGCTCTGGACTCTAGGTATTAAATAAAGCTGTCTAAACATGGGGTATGTTTAGAGTGACCAACTCTAGTGGACTTCAGGATGGAAGAGAGTGCACTGATCCATTTTTCCAGAGCTGAAGTTGTTGGGAGTCTCAGACCCAGGAGATTCCTGCTCTCTGGTCCACTAGATGTGAGGCTGCTGCACTGCGCTGTTCCCAGGTCTGCCTTGCTAGCAGATCTCACACCCACACTTGTACAAGCACACTCCATGCACCTGCCCAGACCTATGGTCCCTCAAGTGTCAGGCCCCCACTCTCTGGTAGCTGACCCCTGTGGTATCCAGCCATTAAACCTCCAGTCCTATCCATTGCCTAGTCTGACTTGATGTTTGCTGGCATCTCACCTGCATACTCATATGGATCTCTCTGTTAGCTGTCCTAGACCAAAAATCCCTCCAAGTGTCAAGCCTGTAGACTTGTAGTTGCTCAATAAATAGCATGTTCCCAGGCCCCGTGTCCTGCTCGCTGACTAGTGTGGTTTGAAGTTGCTGGAATCTCTTTCATACATACAGCACAGAGGACACCCTTTGCACAGGAAAATACTTAGGAGGAGAATTCAATAAGAAGTAGAAAGAGGCTGATCATGCGCGGGGCTGGCTCGGACCAGGTGGCTGTCCAGCAGCTTGTTTCCACGTGGCCATCCCCCTTCTCCTCATTTCCCATGTATATTCCTTATCTGTTCATTGTGATTCCCCCCTTTCTTTGTCCTTTTGTCCTCCTGAATACTTCATGTGATGTTATGGATGGGATTACCAAGGCACTGCTGACCTTGTGGGACTCTCCCCCCCAAAGCTCCCTGATGTTCCCCTTCAGCTGCCCGTGATGCTCAGCTGTTTCTCATGTAACCCCTCTCAACCCACTGTGAGACTATGCCATCCCTTTCGGTGCCGTTGGTCACTTTTGGCAGCCTTACAGCCTCGCTATGTTGAACAATGTCTCGTGTCCAGTTCTGTAGAGTTACCTTCACCTCCGGCAAAGGAGGACAAGCCGTTTCCTGGCATACCTTCACACAAGCAGTGTTTAAATTCCCATTATAGCCAGTAGAAAGACAGGGCTAGGTTTGGTTGTCCATACACCTTTGTTCGTGCCTTTGAAATGCCCTGACCAATTTTCTAAATGGCACGAGGTGCCTACATGTAGGCAGCTGGATTGACTTGTAAGTCGCCATTGACTGTAGGCAGGGATTAGGTGCAAAACTAAACTTGTGGGTATCGTAGACACTCAGGGGGCCTGTGGTATAGGAAAGAATTCCTGAAACAAATCTATGAGAAAAGGTTGATTTCTTTTTCTTCTTAGGGATATATCTGTTCATGGCTTACATTTTTTTAATGAACATTGTTTTTACTGGTAATGAAATTGCATTAATCTCTTCAAGGATACAGGTATTATTGTGCCGATGACTTCAGTATGTAACCTATTAATTTGCAAGACTTATTTTAAAAGTTTTGAAAGGAAAATTTGTAATTATTTTCCAGTTAATTCTGGATGTAGCTTCAGACTATAGCTTTTAAATTATTAGCATGTGGGCATATGGCTCCCAAGGTTTTTAATGTGTTATATAGCAGAATGTGTTCATGATTTTGTCATTTCCATTTAGAAGTGCTTTTTACATATATGCTTTTTACATACACGCTTTGATGCTGTCATGTCACTGAAAAGTTATCAGCACACAAGAAAATAAGTTGTGCAAGATGTCTTGCATATTTTTAGCATGTGAATGGATTTTAAGGAGCATTAACTGCTTGCCACTTCTTTTAAAGTCATTTGAAAACCATGTAAAGATTTATGTCAGAAATGAAAGTAATCTGTTAGGGCTAGGGGCTGTCATTTGTTTTATCCTTCAGGAGTGGCTCATATAATATAATTCCAATTTCATTGAGCTCAAGGTACTACCACGGTACAGTCTTAGTAAAAGAGTAGGCTTGAGTACTAAATCTTAAGAATTTGCATCTGACTGGTAGCATATGTATTTTATTTTTTTTAATTTTAGAGTTATTTGTCACTTGATGTATTTGTGATTTTTGGCTTCAGACAATTTTTTCTTCACAACATGTCTTAAGTCTTTTAATGGTGCAGGGGAGGATTTTGTGGCCTGAAGTGTGTGAGAGATAGCAACTTAGTCATCTGTTGTGTAGTTGCCTGCAAATATAGAGCACTGGGCTCAGCATCCTAACACTTGGCAGTCCTTTCTTTCTAGAAGTCCCCCATGTCCCTTAAGTAGCTATGTGAAACACTAGCAAACCTTTTTGATGTTCTTTGTTACTCCCTCCCAGCCAATAGGAAGGGCTGGGGAGAGACTGATTTGTAGGCCAGCATGAAACAGGGCGTGATGGAGGGAATCATTGCTTCAGCCTGTTCCTCCCTGGTGTCACCAGATTTTTTGTCATTTCTGTCTCAACGTGTTGCAGTTACACAGACAATGTTCAGAGTGCCTTGCGGTTGTTTCTTAATGATTGGAAACCCTGGATGTGAAATACTTTACTGTAATCACAAATAGATCTTTATAAATAAAAGAAAAAAATTCAGTTTGTAAGTAGGCACATATGTTCTTTTTGTGTTGGGCTTAGTCAAAAAAGATTCTGTTATTTGTGGACTACGTGGGTGCTGATAAATCTGATAAAATTGCTTGGAAGAAACAAAATGGTTTTTATGGAGAAGCTTGAAGAAAAATCTCAAGCTTTGTTGTCCAGGCCAATTTCTGCTGACTGTGGACATGAGAGGTTATGGTGGTGGAAATGCCTAAAAGATCCTGACAAGTAAGATACGGGCAGAAGGGTGTTGCAGCAGTGTAATAATTGTGTTGCTGGTTCTTCTACAGCTTGTGTGCTTTGACTCTTGTTGCTTGTGCCATTCTCATGCTTTCCCTGTTGTACACTACTCTTGGTTGACAATATACTCCTCTCTCCTTCTCTATCAACTTACACCTACGTTACTTGGTTGCAAGGAGCAGGGATTGCCTCTTTATTAAATGCTAGTACAGTTCTTGCTGCAGTGTAGGTACCTCTCAGAGGTACTTGCAAGGTGAAGTTTACTTAGGGAGTCTTTCTCGAGGTGCCTGAAATTCACTCCAGCAGAGCTTAAATTTAGGAATTGCTGTGAATTAGTGCCAGGATAAATCAGTCTTTCTCTAGGGAGTCTAAAGAGACCAGTATGCTTGGGGTAAAAACTGTCCTTGCAGAAGCCCTGACCCCCGGTGACAGTAATGATAACGGTAATGGTATCTGTATCAAACATCTGTATGACATTTTACCCATTTTCTTAGAATTAGCCGTTTGGTTAGTACTTTTTAATTCGACTGTAGGTTAGTGTTGAACCTTAATTCTACACAAGGATATGTGTTATGAATACTTTATTATATTTGGCAATTAACCCTTTATCAGAACTTAATCCTAAACTTTCACCATTTTTTCCCTATTTGGAAGTATGAAAACCCTATTTTACAGTATCTTGTATATTTGAAGGCTTTTGTGTCTCTTACCTGCTTTGGCTAATAGTATTAACACTTTCTCATAATAAGCACCTAACAGTGACATTTACAATATTTATCCAAAATCCACAGGGGTCCTGGAGGGTAAGTGCTGCTTTTGACCTCGATTTGGGCTTCATTTTTAGCTTTTCTGATCTGATTCAATATAGGCAGCAGCAGCAGGAATGTGACATCTTGGAAAAGGATGTCAAAGTCAGACACTAGATAGAGAAACTCTCTTGCAAATCCCGCCTGCCAGAAGTTTAACCTGTGAATAACGGCAAGTAGATACAGTCTTGGGGAGAACTATAATGTGTTTATGGGTGTTTCTTGGATGCAGGGGAAATTCAGGACTAACCAGTAAGGTTAGAAAAAAAACATAGTTTAGAGTTAATGTTTGGATTATTTTATATTTTTGTGTTATTATAAATGTTATATCCAAATAGACACGTATATTTGAATTCTCTCTGGTAGGTAATTATTATCCCATACTGTTAGGAGGAGTATAGGAAATTGTCCTTCTATGAGTCTGTTATTTACTGAATGGATCCCTTACCTTTTATGCTTACCTCCACTGCAGATGGTCATGTACAAAAGAAAAAAAATTACGTATGCTACCAGAAATTTTAAGTATAGGAAATGTAATTAGATATATTTTTCCTCTGGCCACATGTTCTCCTAAGCGAAAATTTACATCTTTGATTCAAATTGTTGCTAGTACATCTGGTTAGCAGTATAGTACATGTCCACTATTGTACATCCTGTGGAAATGAAGTTCTTTCTTATTAACTGTAGCGAAACCCTGGCTACCTTCTCTGAGGTAGTACACTAACCACTAGATGGTAGTCTTTTTTGTTGTTGTTTTACCTCTACTCCAATGAATAGGCTAAAGGAATAGGACATCTTTGGCAGAAGAGCATGACAGCACCTTGGTTAGTAGCTGAGCTCTGATCTGCAAGGGGAGTTGAACTAAAACCTGTTATTTAAATCAGAGAAGGGATAAGTAGCCTTGCTCCTCATCCTAGAGGAATACCCTAAGCATGGATTTAGTGAAAGAGTGAAGGCACACTTCATCTTTGTTTTGTGAATGGCAGCTGAGCCCTTGTTGAAATCTATGTTAAAAAAATCTATTTCTTTCTCTAAAATAGTCCTTTCGACATGTTGGGGTTTTTTTGATAAATTTGTTTACACTGTGGTTGAATGTTGTTACGTGTCTGAAGAGTTTTAGTTGATGTGATTTTATTTTAATTTTTTTTCTGGAATGGTACTTTTACTACTGTCTCCTCCCATCTTTTATTCGAGTCCTGAGACCAAAGCTGCAGAAAGAGAGCCTGTCCAGCAGAGTTCTGTGGGACTGCTGTGATTGCAATGGCTCAGCTCTTGTACTGAAAGCACGGGAAAATGAATACAGTGGCACTGATGATCTTACACCTACCAGTACAAAGACACAAAGACTCAAGAGATCACAAAGCAGCTGTTGTTCTCTAAGGGATGAAAACAACATTTCCAAAAGGGTGGATGCACTGCTATCATGGGGCTTTTAAAACTGCTTCTGGCCGATTAAAGTGGAGATGTCTAATGTACAGTTGCAAGAGATTAGAGAGATTTATTTCTGCATAAAATGGAGAGATTTATTTCTGCATAAAAAAGCCTTATTAGGTGATCTGGTTTTGAAAACAGGCCTCCTTCTCAGATTGAAGTTAAGAAAATACACAAGACCTGTGCTTTTTTTGCTGTGTAGAAAGAAGATTCCTGACTAGATAAAAGCATCTTACATTCTTAGTAACCTTCAAGGATATACTTGTATACAGAGCATATACAGGCATGCAGAAGAACTCACTCCTCCTTGTTGTGTTATCAAAACATAAGTAGACCCTGAGAGTTGATCCTGTCAATGCCTGTAGCCTGTCCACACCATGCAGAGGCATTCCAAACAGCCTAGCTCCAATACATGCACAAACTGCAGTACAGTGCCGTGTGGATAATATACATCAGTATAGCTGTCACTTGGGTACAACTTGAATGAATGTCATTATATTCCTCTTATTTCAACTTTCAGGTCACAGCTTCTCTAGCTACCATATATGTCCTTGTTTCTCTGTGTTAAACATGTTATAAGTGCTTTCAAGATAAGGTTCATACCACTTTATTTATGCTATCTTAAACTTCAGGCTCAAAATTGGAGACTAGTTGAACAGCTCATCTCCAGAAAATGAGATCCGTCTTCCTCCAGTGACAGGGAGGGACAGAAGGTGGGACTAGAGGTCAAATTTGAACATTGAGAACTAGTTGACACGAATACACACCAGAGTTTGTTAAAGACAGAGGACGTGCTGCATTTTGCAAAATGTTCTTCTACACCGCTCCTTTCTTGTGTGGCTAAAATACAGATTGGCTTCCATACCGTAACTTTTGTAAGAATTTGGTCATCCAACAAAATTAGTTTCCAGCCTTTACTTACACCGTAGTAAACTGGAATTAATTCTGTTAAAAGCAAGCCTACCACCACTGTAAAATTAACCTGAGACAAGAACCAAGTGAAGTGTGTCTAGTCTTGTGGTAGGAGGGGAGGAAACTAAATAAATAGTGTTAAAAAATGGTGTTATAACAATTTTTTGTAACTACATCCTGCATACTGGATATGTGTAGTAAAAAACTCACAGTAGTAAAAATATTGTAAAAAAAAACCAAACATGTTGATCCGAAATCTATTGAAGTCACTGCAGGTATTTAACTGTCTTTCTTGTGGTTTGTGCATTGTCCTTAAGGTATTTCACTTACTAATTGTAGGCTTTTTGGGATGGGTGTCAGATACCTTTGAGAGGAGTCCTCTGCTTTATATTTGAGGCTAAAATTATGATAAGGTGAGATTCAGTATTTATTGTTTCCCACATGACTGAAAATACAGTAAGTTCATGCTCTTGATTTGGCTGACACTGATCAGTACAAACTGTTTAAAACCCTAGAGCTTGATTCCCTGTAGTCAGACTTTGCTTGAGGAAGACTTTGCAAAGCTTGATTTGACATCACAGGTTGTTTGACACACAGTACAGAACTACATATGGTATTCTTGCTGTTGTACGGGTGTTGAGAAGGTCAGGTCTGTGCTGGAGACCTGAGTGTAGCGTAGTTTTGTTCATTGAGAGTGCAAAAAGATGTGAATCCATGACCTGCTTCGGCAGAAATCCCTGGTATATACATATGGTTGTTCTGGAAAATTTTTCTTTTATTGTTAAATCGTGGCAATGCTCATAGAGTGACATAAAGAACAACTTTCTTCAGTGGCGTAAGAGTAATTTCCAGGTCCTACTGTACTGTATTGGCTACATACCCCTGAACCAACAGAATTACTTGTTCTTTATTAAGTAATTCAAAGAATTGAGTGCATATGTGAAGTAGACTGGTTTGGGATTTGGGTATCTTTGGACTGCAAGAGAGATGCACAAGAAAAGTATTATTATCATAAGTAGTAGCTCGAGGAATAGTCTGTCAGAGAACTGTCCAAAAATGAATTTAGCTTTACCGGCTTTTACTGCAACTGAAAAAAAAATTGTCACTGCACTTCCATGACTTGTACAAGGGTGGATGAAGCACCTCTGTGACTAGGGGACATGAAACTGCTTCTTCTACCCCTTGGATGCTGAGACAAACTCCACATGTAAGAGTAGCCCCAAGGGACAGAGCTATGTGGCTGGGGAAGAGGCGGACCTGTTAGAGGAGTCACATGCCCGCTATGCGTACCAGATAGATGAGTAGTTTGAAAGCCTACTCCTGAATAATAGATGAGTACATCCAAAGAAGTGGCAGGTGGGATTTCTCTTAAGTCAACTTTGCCACCAGATACTTTTTAGGAGGATGAAGTGCTTACTTGAGTGCACAGATTTATGATCATGGGCCCATATTACAAGAAATCCCCCACCCCAACATGCATTATTAAGCTTATATATGATACTAGGTTTCTCTCTTCATTGATCCAGAATCTCATCTAGTGAGGGTGATGAGTTAGAGGGTTCAGCACAGCCCAGGGGACGTGCCTGGGAAGGTCTGTAGAGCTACAGCTCCTCAAATCCTTTCTATAAAGTAGTCTCTCAAAATGGGAACTCTGGTAACTACTGTCTCAAAATGGAACAAGCTATCCTTGTGATTTGGTACTGGGACAGCAAGTGCCTCTTCTAGGGCAGAAGGAATTTCTGGGTCCTCTCCTGGTTAATTTTTGTTGAGTATCTTGATTAGGTTGTGGATCTGGTTTTAGACTTTAAACTTCCTTTGTTTCTTTACAGCAGACCTGAAAATTAGTGACATAATGACACATTTTATACAGAAATAGGAAATACTAACTGTGTATATTCATGTCAGTGCTCTATAGTTGTATCTAACCTTTGCACAGGGACAACTGTAAAGTACAAACTCTACAAACTACCTGATTTCAGGTGGGGTTGCCAAGACTGCTCCTCCTTCCACCTCCACAAGAGTATGTCTTTGATCCCATTACAGTTAAAGGCACCTCTCTGAGAGATGGTGGCAGCGTGGCAGTTCTGAGTCAGAGAAACAGATCAAAGTCCTCCTTCTATTTTTGATAAGGCTGTACTCCACAGAACTGTGGTGCTGAGAATCTAGCACAGTAGCTATCAAAGTGCTGGTCACCAATGCTTTTCTGTGTGAGAGCTGCATCTTCCGCAGGCATCTCTGATGAGGATGCTGCAAGTCTTGAGTTATGGAGGCTGCAGGGGCGATTCCTGTAGCTGCATGTTCCTTGCTGCTGCTTATCTGCAGGCATTCCCTTGACTCCTTCTGACTTAGAATATGTCATACTGGTCTGCAGAGCAAATGTTACTGGATTGAAAAGGTGTGAGTTAAATGGCAGACAAAGGTTGCTAGGGTTCTGCAAGCAGTAGGCAGTGAAGAGATGTCCTGAGACCCAGGCACACTATTTATCAGATCTGGGAGATGCTTCAGACCTGAGAGCCAGCATTTAAAGAAGAAGACAAAAATATGTTTACTAGTTAAAAATGTAGTTAGTTTTGGTATTTGTGGAGTACTGGGGCAGAGAATTGAAACCAGGGCTGAGTGAGTGCAAAATATGCTTACCACAGTACTCTGTTGGATTTTGCTCTGTCACACTGTCACTGAAATACAAAGCAGTTGCCAAAGGTAGTGAATTTAAGAAAGAGAATAATACTAGGATGACTTTCACAAAGTGCTTACACAATGAACATGAGATTTCTGATTTTGCTTATGATGACGTTACAGAATATGAATGTCTCTTTCATAATGGTAACGTTAGAGTGTGTGTAATCAGTTACAGACCTGTGTTTTATGAAGAAAAATAAAAACCATTTCACAAATTGTGCCAACCAAAATGTTTTCCCTTTGGATTAACAGGCAGTGAGTAAAATGTGATTCACACTGATCATGATGCTCAAACAACACAGAAGTGGTACATGTGTCATGACTTCTGAGACAGCTCTGCTTAAATCTAACACTTTGCTATGCCTTACACTGCAATAGCAGGTGAAGTCAGTGTGAAGATACCTGTTTCATGTGGAGCTTTCTGCAAGGTTATTTGAACTATTTGAGACCAGACTGGTTATACCCACCAGGTTAGGTGCAGCTAGCTGCTAGTGAAGGCATACTGATTGTGGAAGAGACATTAATTTCTTGCCTTTCTCTAGGTAGAAAGTCCTACCTTTCTCTAGGTGGATGCAACAGGCTCCTCAGAGCTTCTTCAGGGCTCTTGAACACTCTGTTCTGCTGTATGGTATGAACAAATGTGTAAACAATGTCTCCTGTGGATCCACTACATTTGGAATAAGATGATCATGTATTGCTGTGGTTGAGTATCCGTCTCATCCCTTTACATGGGAAGGTAACTTGCTTTCTCTTTGGCAAGGATGTATGTCCTGCTCTAACTTAATTTGTGCCTACAGGAATTGCTGCCCCTTCATAGAATCACAGAATGGTTTGGGTTGGAAGGGACCTTAAAGATCATCAAGTTCCAACCCCCCTGCCATGGGCAGGGACACCCTCCACTAGACCAGGTTGCTCAAAGCCTCATCCAGCCTGGCCTTGAACACCTCCAGGGATGGGGCATCCACAGCTTCCCTGGGCAACCTGTTCCAGTGTCTAGCCACCCTCATAGTGAAGAATTTATTCCTTATATCTAATCTAAATCAGATCTGCTAGCTGAGATGATTAGATGATGGCTTACTTGCCCATTTCATGCTGAGTGAGCTTCACCAGAGACCTGATAACTTACAGCCAGAACAGGCTGAGGCAGGAGTCTATCCAGCCAGCATAGCAAGAGCTGGAAGAAGATGTTTCTGTGGCCTTACGTGCTTTCTCTGCATGTCATTCATGGTGATAACCTTTCTTTACCTTTTGAGTGACATTGTAAGGTGGTTACCTTTTTGTTCCCTTTCTTGTTGATAATTGTTAAAAATAAAATATGATGAAAGTGCCAGTGCTGTTGTTTTGCTCTGTGTATGTAAGTAAGCAATCAGTCAGTGTAAGACAGAGTTCATCTCACCTGCCTTCAGACACATCATAGAGGCTCTTTTCTGACAAGCATTTCTTTTGGAGGCAATCTTGGGTTTGCAACCCCCCTTCCTGCTGCTGCTTTTTGTTTCTTCATCTCTCCTTTAAACTCCCTGGTACAACAAGGTTCCATCTGCCTGGTGAAGGGGATTGAGAAACTCTTCCTTGTTTAAAAAAATAAATTAACAAAAAAGGTCTCCTTACTACAGATCAGATGATTGATCTAACATGAAATCTTGCAAGGATGGTTGTACTTGCTGCTACAGTGTACCAGTACAGCTGAGAGGATGGCATAGAGAGGACTGGGGTAAAGCTTTAGCCTGTAGGAAGGTAGCAAGGGTTCCCCTTTCAGCTGGAATTGCTGCTAAGAAGGACGTTCAACAACTTTAATTGGGTGTCTGCAGCTGAATGTTTCAGTAGGATGGATGCAAGCCTTTGCGATGCTCTAGCGCTGCAAAAGAGTTGTCTTTTTCAATTGTGTAGAAAAAGGGAAAACTGAATACAGTCTCTGAAATCTGTTTTTAAGCTCTGTTTATTGTTCCCTGTAATGAATGTTGTCAGAGTGAATTTCGTTTGAATATATGCAGAGATCTGTATCCGAGACAGTCACTCAGGGCTGCCTTTGTAGGCAGTGCAGGCAAACAGGCACAGCTCATGTCCTTTTAAAGCAGAGGTGGGGTGAATCATGCCCTGTCCTTTCTCTTTGGAGTATATTACATCCCATGGTGACAAGGTCAGCCATCAATGTCTGTACATAAGAGCATCTTCGTTGCATCTGTGACACAGCATCCTGCATTCAAAAGCGCCATAAATGGATACTGGAAGAGAGTGAGGATGTGGGGAAATAGCATACATGCCTGGCCTGACACCCTCCCACATGTATTTCCAGTTCAGAGACTGACTGAACCAGATGTGAACCCTGATTTAGATGTGATTTATTAAACTTCAGTGGATTCCTCTTCTGTAAATTTGTATACTCTTCCCATGCAATTTTTTTCATTACAGTGCCCTCTTGTAAGAATTCCTTGTTTTGTAAGGCTCCTAATTCCTTACTTGAAGGCTCCTAAAATTAAGTGGAGCAGACATTCTCCTTAATGAGTGAAATGCTTATAGTTTGGCAGAAGGATCTGGGGCTATATATTTTGTTCCAGGTTATCTTATGTAGTAGTGAGTCTTCTGCTCAGAAAGGTATATCTTATTTCAAATGAGCTGAAATGTGGGAGCTTGTATGCTCATGGGTTCTGGTTATGAATCCACCAAATGGGATGAAAATGCATCAGACTGGTGGTTTATATGTAATTGCACTTGCTGAGTATGGGACCTGGGGAGGCAACAGCCATTTGGGCCCTAGGTCATGCCTAGGGCATGATACTTCAGCATGGTATTTGCCCAGTTTCTCACAAAAGGGAAGCTGGGAAGGCAAGTTTGGCTATTAACAGTGCTCTGAAAATTTGCTTTTGGACCTCTGCATACAGCGAGAGTTGTGCACACAGAAAGAAAGTGAATGTTGAGACAGTTGCGTTTTTCACAAAGCTTCTGTGCTTGTCTGTTTATATAGCTGGTCCATAAAAAGTTTTCTGTGGGGGAAAAGAAAAAAAAAAAGGCAAGTTAAAAAACCCCAGAACCTAACCCTCCAAAGCACGTAGCTATGGTGCAGTGTCATTTTTTATGGAAGTTTTGTCAGAGGTAACTCATACCTCTTAATTCCATTTCATTTCTAGTCTTTTCAATACTTCGATGTCGTAAAATCATCTTTCTGACTCAGTTGAGTTGGGGAACGGTGGTTGGAGTCTCCAGCATACTGCATTTTAGAAAGCAGTGTTGTCATTTTTTCAGTATGTAATGTGTCCAAAGACAATTTTCAGGTCAGACTTTCACTGAATTACATTGAAATAGAGTGGTTGTGCATCTGTCTTGAAAAATACATAAATCTTCCTTGTTCACACTGGTAGGTAATCGGCACAAATGGAATATTGTCAGACTAAGTGTGTCATTCCTGAGTCTTACTTAGAGATTTACATTTTTGTCGCCAATTGCAGTATGCCCAACATCACTGCTGATTGCATTGCTTTGCTGTGCTAGCTGGAAGTCCTAGAAACTACTGCTCTGCATTTCTTGACCAAGAAATCAAGGGACAGAAACAGCAGACAAGCCCCAAGACCATTTTGTGAGCTGTGTGTAACAGTGCAGGGAAATTGTTTCAGGCAATGACAGTTTCAATTTGTCTGAAAATGTGCATTAATCATATAAAGTGTGGCTCTCTGCTGATGGCAAAGTTCCTACCACTAGCTGGATAGCTGTGGTTGGGAAGCCATACATGCTGGAACAAGGTGTTGAGATGACCACGGCTGGTGGCTGTGGGAGACTGGAATGAGGAGTGTCCTACTTGAAAAGTCAGGATGTTCAGTGTACAGTAGCATTTAGCAAGATGGGAATATGTACATGTCACAGACTATTTCCAATTTTACAGGTACAACTGAATACTCAGTTACTAGAGCTGAAAACATTGCTGTCTTGGGCCCTGAATTTGTAATGTTGTAACTAATAAAAACACTGATTTTTTCAAAAAAGTAAGTTTTTAGGACTTGCAATTGCAAAGGAAAGCTTTGAATCACTGGGTTAAAATAAACCCTGGAAAGATGTTCCAGTCCTCTTATGAGCACAGAAGCTGAACGCCTCAACCTGTGAAGCAGACCTAAGGATTGTATGTACTTCTGAGGTTTATGTGTTTGAAAGCTACTAAGGTACTTTTTTTTAAGCTGAAACAGAGTAGATTTAGACTAGACATTAGGAAGAAATTTTTCACTGTGAGGGTGGTGAGACACTGGAGCAGGTTGCCCAGAGAAGCTGTGGATGCCCCATCCCTGGAGGGGTTCAAGGCCAGGCTGGATGAGGCTTTGAGCAACCTGGGCTAGTGGAGGGTGTCCCTGCCCATGGCCGGGGGGTTGGAACTAAAAAGAATCATAGAATGGTTAGGTTGGAAAGGACCTTAAAGATCATTGAATTCCAGCCCTTCTGCTGTTGGGGGAGGGTTGCTTAGAGTGTGAAAATAAGTTGCCTTGTTAGAGAACTCTGTCAAACTGAGTTCACTGAGTTGGAGTTATGGAGTTATAAAAATGAAAGGTGTTTAAAATGTGCATGTTCTTCTTTTGGTTTCTTGGAGACCCTGATATCCTTAGCTAATATATCGTACATATATCGGGTTCACCAAGTACAGGACTTATAATTGATCTGTCCCTGTTTTATATCAGATAATCCCACAAAATTAAAACAACATAGTGAGAGTCTATGCCACTTCTACATCCTGTCCTACCTTATGAACGTTCCCATTAATTTGAACAGCAAATTTCATCTTCACTTCCAAAAACATGCTTCTGTATATATTTAGAAATTGTATATACCTTACATATCTTAGATGAGGTGTTTTTACTGAAGGGGTTGCTTTAGATATGGCACAGCATGCTCTGGTTTTGCAGGATGTTCTGTTCCTTTTGAGACATGCAATGCTGTAGATGTTTACTTATTCAGGTTTTCATGTGAAATTTTCCAGCAGTTCTCATCAAATGCTGATTATTCATAGGAGTCAGTATGATGAGTATTTGTGTTATGTAGTTGCTCATATTTTTCTATGTGAGTTACTATTCTCGTCTATTTTAGCATTTTGATATCTGCAGGGAAGTTATAAAAATAAGGTCTTAATTAGTTTTTAAACCTTCAGTTGTGTTAATAAATATTTTAAAGTTATGAACGGGCTTGCTTGTTGCTGATCTGTTTTTTTAAAGGAGAGATTTTGTTTGATTGATTAGGTAGTAATTTTGACATCCTTTTAAAAAATGTTACAGTGTACATTGTGTACCGCAGTATGTTACCAGCAATCTAGTTACTAAGAATTGATCAAAACCAAGGAAATCATACCCAAAAATTTGGACACTTCCTATCTAAATTTGATGACTAGGACAGTTTGTGCTTATTGTATTAGAGAATATTAGTTCCTTTGTTGGTGTGAAAGGCCAACAGTGTCGTGCTTCAGGAAGTCAGATTATTAATGCATTTAAGGCTTTGCTGTCGCTAAACCAAATGGATTTTTTTGGCTTCTTTTCTCTTCATGGTTCTTTAGATGCCACTGCTTTCCTTTCCAATGCTGATACTTTTTCTTCCTTCAGTGCATCTTCAAGTATGAAGTACTCAGAGCAGGATTATTCATTGAACTGCAAAGGTTAGAAAATGCACTTGCTTTTAAAAGGTACCTGAATTTTTTACTTCATCTGTGGGCAGCCAGAGGTGGGGCTTTAAGAAGCCTCAAATATTTGCACATGTTTAAAAATATTGTAAAATCCAGAACTTAATACCTGGGCTTTTAAATTTAAAATAAAAATTTTAACAACATTGTCTCATTCTCTGGAAACAGCCTACTGGGAAAGAGTAAGAAAGAACAAATCCATGCATACCAGAGTGGTGCTATACCATGCTAATAACCAGGGCAATCTCACAGTCAGTTTGGAGTAAACTAACTGTCAAAATTACTATCCACTGCACAAGTTGGGGATTTTATAGATTTTTACATTAATTTATGTATTTCCATGGATGTCTGTAGCACTTGCTTCTTACATACCTTTTTGTGTTTCTGCATTAACGCAAGACTTATAGAATCATAGAATCATAGAATGATTAGGGTTGGAAGGGACCTTAAAGATAATCAAGTTCCAACCCCCCTGCCATGGGCAGGGACACCTCCCACTAGCCCAGGTTGCTCAAAGCCTCATCCAGCCTGGCCTTGAACACCTCCAGGGATGGGGCATCCACAACTTCCCTGGGCAACCTGTTCCAGTGTCTCACCACCCTCACAGTGAAAAATTTCTTCCTAATGTCTAACCTAAATTTACCCTCTTTTAGCTTATACCCATTACCCCTTGTCCTCTCACTACACTCCCTGATAAAGAGTGCCTCCCCATCTCTCCTGTAGCCCCCTTCAGGTACTGGAAGGCTGCTATTAAGTCTCCTCGGAGCCTTCTCTTCTCCAGACTGAACAGCCCCAACTCTCTCAGCCTGTCCTCATAGGGGAGGTTCTCCAGCCCTCTGATTAATTTTGTGGTTCTCCTCTGGACTCTCTCCAACAGGTCCATGTCTTTTTTATGTCTGTGTTAATTCTGTAGAAGTATTCAATATTTGATATTTCCGTTTGAAACCTAATGACATTTTTCTATATTTGACCCTAAACAGTGGAGTTAATCGAATGCATAAAAAGTGTCAATCCTTTGCTGAAGCTTAACCACTACGAAGTTATATTTTAGGCATGGTGGCAAAGGTTCTAGAATTCTAGAGATCTGGTGTATAGAGAGATCACCGTACATAGGATTTCTTGGCCTCTTCCTTTGCCTTTCCTTGAGAACATATACTGTTTGAAAGAGGAGATTGGAATCTAGAATGCCGTAAATACTAATTATATTATATTATTTGTGTGGGTTCTTGCTTTCATAGTCACGATAACTGTTGCTTTGTGCTTGGTGGGCCAACTCACAGTGGTTATTGTAGAGGGTAATGAATGGTGTTTATTTGTGCTGTACAGTTGACCACATCTGGCGGTGAGAACATGCTGGCAGCTAATTGGCCTGGCAAATGATCAAGCTGCTACAAAATGGGATCTTGTGTTAGGCAGAAAAATAAAATGGCAAGAAGCTGTCATTCTTTGCTCCTTCTGACGGTTTCTAGTGGAAATGGCAAATGTTAGCTGTGGATATGATATTGAGATCTACTCTGTCACCTGCATTTCTGTCAGTCAACACCACAAATCAATTTGTGTTCATTACTAATTTGTAGAGTTGTGTCCATCTGTGTTTGCTCTTCTTTTTGTCCTGGAACACTTGCATACTTGGCTTTTGAAAGGATCAGGTTAGTAAATGTTAAGGACAAATAGCCCTGCCTGGAAGTCTGTGTCGTGTTGCTTGACATCGAGCAATTTCCTAGAAGTGGTGCTGATGCTGCTTCTAGTTATGATCTCAGACCTCTGTTTCTTTAAGCCTGAAGGAATTAGAATCACGAAAAATGAAGGAATTGCAATAATTCTATGATGAGGAAACAGCAAAGAACACAATTGGCTTTTTTATATTTTACTAATTTGTAGTTTAGCTGCCTCCCAGAGAGACGGAGCCTTGCAGGTACTCCCCTTTCCTGGCAGACTGCTTTGTGCCAGTGATGGAACCAGGCGGTTGCCTTCAGTCCAAGCTGAGTAGCACTAGTGGGAAGAGTAGAAAAGGCTGCTTATTGCTTACAAACCCCGGAGTACCTTTGAGTGAGACAAAGAAATAGGGGGGAAATAGCATCTTTTGGACTGATGACAAACTGATTGCTCTAAAAGTTTTGCAAGGATGTGATTGACAGCCTGCCAACAAGATACACTTCCCTGCTGTTCCCATGGCTGCTCGGTGTGATGTTAGCGAGAAGGAAGAATAAAGTTTCTATGTCCTGCTGAATCATTGCAGTGACAGTGAGGTTTTAACACAGAGAAGGCCTGAATATTATTTTAATATTTGTGAGTGTTTAAAAGCTCTGGATCAACAGGTCCAAACGACATGGCAGATTTGTGGTATTAGCGAACCATGTGATGGAGAATAGCTTTTGAGGGCTTTTGGGCCCTTCTAGTTTTGAAAACCAGTTTGTGGCGTCTAACACCACAAAGTACACTTGCTGAGTGTCAAGGTTGTGCCGTAACTTGTAACCTAGTTATAGCCAGTTCTCTAGCTCCCTTCCTTGTGTCACTGTATCTAACCTCTGTCAGGAAAAAATAGATCTATCACAAATAGACATGCAAGGGTATAATTTGTTTTTCATCTGCACAAACTGTGCTTTTATCTGAATGGGTTCTCTGAAATTTATTTTTTTAATTTTGCCTTTTCCTTCTACTTAAAACAACTTTATCTCTAATATTTATTTGTATTCTGAAGGGCGTGTGGATATTGTTTCTGTTACCTTCTAAACACATGTTAAAAAATACACAAACCAAAGGACAGTTGTATTCTTTTTTTACTGGATGCGCTAATAAAATGTAAACTAAATAAGCCTATAGCTTTTTTCCTACTCTGAGTTCTCTGTGGTGTTACGGAGCAGACCAGATGCCTTGCAAGCTTGTTGTAAGCCATACATAGAGAAAGAGGTGCCCTGTACTATTATTTGGTTGATCCTCCAAAAACACCGAAAAAAAACCCCAAAATACCCCATGGTTATGTAATCTGGAATTTGATGCTGTATAAAGAGAAGGGAAAATCTGGTAGCTTAAAAGCGTGCTGTGGGATTACAGTTTTTTTAGCGCTTGATGGTTAAGCGTCTTTTACAGCTGTGTCTCTGAACTCCCATAAACTGATAATTTAACTGCTAATGTAATTGTGGGATGATTGATTCCCATGGACAGTTCCTTGGAGAACACTATGAATTTCGTCTGTGTTTCTCTATTAGCTGTAGTGGTTTTTACTTCCTCTGTTACTTTGTGTGTTGGCACACAGTGAAGTATGTGATACATACATACTGAGATGGTATATACATAGAAAATTATAAACAAGACATACTTGCTATAAATCTTTTTGGGACACACATTTAGATGTAGAGGACTGTCCTCTGTTTTGCTGCTGAACTTTGACCATTATTTTCCTCTTGCCGCAAATAAAAAGTGTATAATGAACAGATTAAGATGAGATAATTTTTCTCTCTAACAGGACTATTCTGTTTATAACTGTAAATCTTTTTCCCCCCCTCCTCCCTCGCATCTTTAACAGCTAGCCGATGGCGGAACCTCTTCTCTACGCCTGTCTCCTTGGCTTTTCCCTATAGTCCTGTTGCAAGACTCACCCCATATACCAATGGCTTTAATAGTCCCAGCTTCTCTAAAACCTCCAGTAAAGCAATACTAACACCTGAACGGACAGGTAATGCTTATCTTTTTATTGATTTATGGTGTTTACAGAAATGCTTAATTTAGTCTAGTCTTGCTGGCACATAGCAGCACTACACTGTTTGGATGATTGTATAGACTGATCTCAGAGGGAGATATTTTTTAAATTACCTAAAATTTGGCAATTAACTAGTAGTGTAGGTTATCTTCTGTGTTGGATGGCACGTTGTAGGGAAGTGATGCTAATAAACAGACCCTATTCCTCAATAATGGCTTACTTGGGGGTATCGTCGCGACTGTGTCAGCTTAAACAGTCCCCAGCTTTGTCTGCCCTTTAGTGCTCATTTCTGCTCCGCTGTGCCCCTTCTTTATGTTTACAGAAACATTTGTGCAACTGTGCAATGAAGTTACAGGGAGAATTTCTCTATAATAAAAATAGCCAGCAGAATTATGGCTGTTTTCAAGCTGGTGTTGTGGCTGCTATCCAAGATTTATTTTGTGTTTGCCACTGATTTTCAGCGGACACAGAAGTTTTAGGAAAAATGCAAACTTTCTATGGGCTCTAGATTGCAAAAGGTTGTATTTTTCCTTCACTACAGGTACCAGGAGTCAATTTATGTCTGTGACTTCTTTTAAGCTGTAATGGTCGTAGAGAAAACAGTCTTCTGGGGAAGAGGCATTAACATTCTATTGCTGGTGGGAGCAGGTGTGTCTGGCTTCCCACTGCTGCTCCAAAAGGGCACAGCTGTTACTACCTCTGCAAAACCTTGAGGACCATTGTAACTTGCAAATTTAAAAAAGGAAACGCATTTACTCCTTGCAGTTCTACCAAAGCAAAGTGATCCGCTGGGCGTCCTTTTCTGTTGGAGGTCTTAACAGAGAACAGCTGAATTTAGGCTGAATTCTAGGTGGCTGCTTTGAGCAGTGCTAGAGGATGCAGCCACCTCTGTGATAACAGGCACAGCTGATGAGCCATAGTCTCAGCATTTCTTGCTTTACAGGCTCTGGGCCTCTGGTGGTCCAGAGGATGTTAGAAAATTATTTACTGTTTTATTTGCAGAATTTTTATTTAAAGTTGGGCAAGAACTGGCTCATGCAACTATATTTTACTATCATTCAGGGAAAAAGTAGACCCTGGAGCCCTCTCCAAAAGGTAACTCTGTGAAGGAATCAGCGCTTTCTCTGTTGAGTAATGTTCAGTTGTAATTGTTATAATCATTTATTTATCTGATGATTATCAACAATAAAAAAACAGTAAAATTGAGATAAATGGCTTGGTAGAATCTGAGTACTGAGCAGAAGTTGGTGACACACACACACACACGGTTTTCAGAACAGAGTAAGGATAACCACAGTCCAATAAGAAGGATTCAAGTGCAGGTGTGTTTAGACTACATTAACTAATCTGAGCTGTATCAGAACTGTGTTGGGTAAATTATTTGTTGTTTGGGCTATGTGATGCTATTTTGGGAACAAGCAGAAGAATTAATGATCCGTTACTACACTTATTACTTCTCACAAGTATCAAAGCCCTTTGCTAATTGTTAGTGGATTGCACTACACTTCTGAAATTTTTTATCTGTTATATAGAAAATATTTTAAGTTACTATAACATAAAAGGCAGATAGTTGTGAATGAAAGATGGCCAGGCGTATTCACAGACTAAATGTTATGTTTTCTTGCATAGGTTACATTTCTAGGAGTTCCCCTTTGAGCCCACAGTCATCAATAGACAGTGAACTGAGCACCTCGGAGCTGGAGGATGATTCCATCTCCATGGGATACAAGCTGCAGGACCTGACTGATGTTCAGATCATGGCTCGTCTACAGGAGGAGAGTGGGTGGCTTTTTTTCCATTTTCAAAATAGTCTGAGGAAGATTTATCATAACAGTCAAAACTGCTCCAGTATAGCCTCAGTCAAGTGAATCTTTCTTAAATGTTGTCACCTCTTGAATAGCAGGTGAAAAAACCTACACGTTGAGTTCGGGTTAATGGTACTGGATATTTCAAAACTTGATGCTTATATGTTGCCAAATCATGGGAGCTCCAAACCCATTGAGCGTGTTTAGATTTAGAAGCTTTATAATGTCTTATCGTGTTAATTAAAATTATTTTAGTTGTAGGGAGGGGAAGTCCTAAAGCATTCTTATCATGCAAACATTTAATGAGAAAGGAAAAAAAAATAAGCAGCTATCACGGATTTTTTTGCCCCTACTTTCATTTTCTTAATTGTCAGTTGAATTTTGAAATTCATTCCCCTTTAGGTCCTGAATTGGGGCATTTAAATGTAGCCTTTTGCTTTGAGACTAGTGATTACGGACAAATCTAAACCTGAAAATTTGTTTGACATAGATTGTAGTTTGGCTTGATAGTAGTTTTTGGAAAATGCCTGTATTCATAAATAAAAGGCATTTGATTTAGAAGTCACTCAGACAGTAAGTGCAGTATCTTTCTCACTTCCTATTAGTGCCAAGTGAGACATCAAGGAGGAACTGATGAGATGGAAAACAAGAGAAATTCAGAGATGGTGACTGAAGGAAAATGCCAAGTAATAAGTGACTAAATGAAATAAAGAAAAAATGTGAAGAAGTTAGAGTTGCAATGTGGCTGCAGCAACCAGAGTGAGCAGGCTGGAGCAATTGCTTTTCAGCAGTCGAACTTGCTGAGCATCTGGTAACACTTGTTATGTTCAGCAGAAAAATCAGCAAGTATGAGATTTTCTAAGATAGCTGAATTCTCAGCTGGCAGATGTGTATGGTCACAGCTTGGAAAAATTCTGATATTATGTGAAAGTGATAAGAATTTTTAACAAAATATAAATGATGACTATCAAAGACACAAAGGATTGCATTACTTATATGACAGCTGCCCTCGTCTTCTTCAGAGTGAGGTTTAGAAAGACTTCAGGTACTTAGCTCTTTAAGGAATCAAGTCACTGGTAAACTGGAAAGAAAAACACTTTTTCTTCTAATCTATGTCATATATAATGGTTGTATCTCATCTTTGTAGTAGCAGCTGGTACTGAATGTTTGAGCATGTGACGGTTGTTGTCCACTTAATCCCATAGAAACTGGTAGTATACGTCCATGCAGGCACACTGTCTTCACAACCACAAATAGAAACTCCCACTCAAGAGAGAGGGGAAAGCATATTAAGACGTTTTCATTATGATAGCAAAGACATCTGTCAAAACTGAGGGCTTTTTGTAATTCTGGGAAAGTTGTTATCTGCAGCTATTGGCAGAGTTATTGGACTCCTGGAGATACAATGTACATCCCCTTTTTCCCTGGCTGCTGTGCAACCGGGAGAAGAAGGATGTGCAAGGGCTGTGGGTATTTCCCTCTCATCTGACCTGGAGGAAAGATGCTCTTCTAGGGTAATGCTAATAGTTGGATGGTTTTTAAAACCTGGCATTCTGAGAAGGGCATGGTAGGATGCATACCTGTCTAAAACAGGGCTGTGTTACCACTAAGCCTTGCCCATGAGGTAGGCTGCTAGCCAATAACTTGGAAAACTAATAGGGTGAGTATTAGTTCCTCTAATTTAGGGTTTTTCTAAGTTAAATACTTAATACTCATATAGTCTTTCCACTGGCAGGGAAATGGGCACCTCCTAAAAGCAGTTCATCTTGTTTTGAGAGAGGAATCTAAGACATCTCACAGATGTCACAGATTTTGGAGATGCCTGTATTCTTTCTTTTTTATTTTTTATTAGAAAGGGATCTCGAGGGAGATAATTCAGACTTAGATACCTGCAAGATAGACACCGAAAGTTAGATCAGATTAGTCCTGAGATCTTCAGCCTGCTGACACCATAAATCCAGTTCTTGCTGTAAAGTTGTGCCTACTTATTTGCTCAGTTTTCAAGATCGACGTGCATGTTAGGATTTAATTGCTTAACAGAAGCTGAATCATCATCTTCTTGGAATTTACAGGCCTTAGGCAAGATTATGCTTCAACCTCAGCGTCTGTGTCAAGGCACAGTTCGAGCATCTCTCTGCACACGGGAAAGAAAGGGACAAGTGGTGACCAGGAATATGATCGCTATAGTCTGGAGGATGAAGAAGAGTTTGACCACCTCCCGCCTCCGCAGCCACGGCTGACTCGCTGCTCCCCCTTCCAGAGGGGGATTCCTCACTCACAGACTTTCTCCAGTATCCGGGACTGCAGGAGGAGCTCTACCTCCCCACACTTCCCTTCAAATACGTATCAGCAGCCCTACTCCTCTCCTCAAGCGCAAACTCCAGAGCAGCAACCAAATAGGATTAATGGAGGTGGGTTGCATGCTTTTTCTGAGTAGTGGTCTTTTCTCTGTGCAAAGTGCCAGTATCATTTTAGAGATTGAGTTGTGTCAACCGGGTGAAGTGCATTTAGTGTATGACAGCTAGATCAGGCCATGAGTTGTGACAAGCAATTTAAGCCTGTGCAAATGATCGAGGTATGTTATAATTAAATAATTTACTGTAAAAATGTAGTCTGTGACCTGATCATAAACGTTGTTGCTTTAGTCTGTTTTAAAGTTCTTCAAGTATGACCCCAAGTGAAGAAAAAAAGGAAAGAAGAACATCTTTCAGCAGGCTAATAATTGGTTAGAAGAACTGATCAGGCTTTTAAACTTGGCCTACGTATGTCCATTGTGGATACAGTAAAATACAAAATAGCTTTTTCAGATTTTTGTTCCCTTTCTTATTCCTGATGTTGCTGTTAATGCAGCTATGCTGTGAATCCACGATGAGTCCTTAATGCGGGGGCCAATACCCTGCTCCTGTTGCAGGTCTGCTAAGGCAGACTGTTAAAGTAATGGGAGATAATGTCACTCCCAGACTATCCTGAGCCGTTGCTGCTTTTTGCACTGCATTTAAGATCTATTCCAGAGTCTCTGGAAGATTTGTCTCTCAGTGCTTACTCAGGACTTAAGTTTCCCTTCTGTGGCGGGTTGGCCCTTGGCTGGGGGCCAAACCACACACACCCGCTCACATAGTCCCTGCCCCCAGCAATGATAGGGGAGAGAATTAAAGGGGTAAATGGCAAAGAGGACTCGTGGGTTGAGATAAGGAAAATTTAATAACTAAACTACAATAATACTGGAAATAATACTATATACAAAGATGCAATGTGATACACAGTGATACTGCCCCTCCCCACCTGATGACCAAAGGCCCAGCCCCTGCTCTGTCTATGGAGAGGAGAGAGGCTGAATGTATTTTGTCCTTGAGAGTATCCTAGCAATAACTATAAACATTCTTCTCTTATCAATTTTCTCCTGAGCAGGAATCCAAAACATAGCTTCTTCTAGCTATTTATGAAGAGAAGGGAAAAAAGGAAAAAAAACCCCAAAACTCTCCTCTGCTTAACCCATGACACCTTCGTTGTTGCTGTTACCTTCGTTTCATTCCTTATTATGATGACAATTTTCTTCCTCCTGCTACATCTTTCCTATTCCTTCAGTCTTTTCCCCAAGCTAATTGAAAACAGTCAATTTTCAGCCAGGGTCTTGTTCCTGACATTACAGGTTACAGCTCAGCCTTGGGCAAGAAAATAAATGTGAACAATACAAAGTTGGTGTTTATAGAGTGCTACAGGTATGCATGTTGCCTTCCTGACGGGTTGGTGCCAAAAGCACTTGCGTTCAAAGTAAGACATGGAATGGAAATATAATCAACAAGTGGCAACATATAAAGGAGGATAATGTTAACGGGGGTAGAGTGATGTGGGTGTTTGTTGGTATAACATATGTGCCATATTAATTTCAATGTCATTTTTCTTGTACAAGAATGGAACAGAACTGATGGGCTTGCAGAAATGTTGGGGAGATAGAAATGAAGGTTATGGGCATTTTTGATTCAGGAAGAAGGGCAGGATGTGGTGGTGCAATCTTTTTATATGGTCCCCAAATGCTTTTTCAGTGACATTTTGTGTTCAATGTCAGTGGAAATTAAGCATTGGATTCCCACATGGAAACCTCAGAAAGTACTTACAGGGCACTAAAAATACTAGACTCCTCGTTTGTTAACTAGAAAGCATATATATGTAAAAGGCCACCAGTTGTACCACCTGGTTGCCTTTTTTTGCAAGAACTTTTGAGGTACTGGATAATCTGTTGGATAATCTGGTGTCACTGAGAAGATGGATATGTGTGACTTCATTTACCTGACAGTGGGATGGCAGACAGTCCTATAATAGCCAGTACCGCTATCTTTAGAGGGGAATTACCTCTTCAGCTTCTGCACCCTCAGCTTCTGACTCGTGCCGCACTGATCCATGTAAGTGGCAAATACTGATCCTGAGAAACGTTTTGCTTCGGCTGTGTTCTGTTGGCAAACAAGGACTCAAGTGTTCCCTGTATTGAGTATGTCTGAGTAGTATTATGACAACATCTCATCAGCATTTATCATCATCCTGGCAAAAATTTCATTGTCTTTTAAATACTTCTGCATGGTGAAATGGAGGTAGTCTGCCATATAAGAATCTGTCTGAAGCTCAAGATGATGTGTGTTACAGTTTATCAAAGCAAATGATAGGTGTAAGGGCTAAACTGTTTAGTTACTGCTTTCAATATATGTGGAAAGTATCATCCATAATTAATCAAAATTGCATATAGCACATGCTGTGCTGCCCTGAGCCATTCCAGCAGTCTTCCCAAATGTCTCTTTCTCTCTCTTCCCCCAAAGAGATCACTTGTGTTCATGTGTGTGCAGTCAACAGTCTGGCCCCTGGTTTATCTGATCATTCACAGAGCTCTCAATAAAAGAAGAGTAAGTGCCAAGTAGCTGTTGAATTTTGGCACTTAATCAGGGGTAAAAAAACAGTGTTTTAGCTTTGACACAGTGTCTCCCCAAAACAAGTCTATGTGTTCAGCTCAAGTACAAATTTTTGCCTTTAGGAACAAACAGTATGAGGGATGCTGTCCTAGTTGCTTTTTGTGAAGTTTGGTAGGGCTCACTAGCTGAAGTACTTACTCTAACTTTGGTTTGGTTCTAACTTTGCAATTTGGTTAATTTTAATTTATATTTTCCATTACCTTCTCATGTTGATTTTTAACTGTTTGGCTTGGTTGATACCTCCATAAACAGGCCGTGGATACCATTCAATTGAAAAAAAAGTTGCTTTTATTTTCCAGTAATTACTAGTTATGAGTTACTTTGTTATATACACTTCTGGGGAATACGTTTTCTCAGGCAAAATATTATGATCATCATTGGCTGTTGCAACAGTCTTGCTCATTTGGAAAGCTGCACATGTTTTTGTTGCTTGGTGGTTGGTTTTCTTTAAGCAAACTCCAGGCAGATGAACAGCATTTCAGGGGCAGTAGGTCTGTGTTTACATATCAGTTCAGTATAGAATAACATTGATTGCTGTGTTTGGAGAGGTGGGAAAAGTGTTCTTCTTGATTTACTGATTTACACGGTGGTGTTCTGCTCATAACCTCGTTTGCAGAGTAAGAAAGGGAGAATTCGCTGCAGGAAATTGTTGCAGACCCTTTATTAAAAAAAAAGAAGGAAGAAATGTTACTTAGTCGCCTTTGAAGTTTTATTGAGAATAGTGATCAGTGGGGGGTGTGTCATCGAAGGATAATGGAAAAATCTTTAATTTGTTGTAACTATCTGTGGAGGAAGACATAAGCCAGGGTGAGTGAAAAAATAATTCTAAATAAAATGGAAGTGTTCAATGTTAGTAAAGTTTAGGTATTGACAATTATGAAGAATGGTGTCTCTTGCTTAACTGAAAGCCTTGGTTTTAGTTCTTAATCTGTATTTGTGTTTTTACACACTGATGTCTCTGTTGGATCAACTGATGATTCCACAGACCTTTAATTAGACCCTGGTGTATTTGGGATGTCATAAATGTTGTAACCATCACAAATGTAATGCAGATACTGAACTCGGGTCTTCAAAGATGAGGAAAAGAAATCGTTTACTTACAGTGAAGTTGTAACTGAGTCTACGAGTTTGTTAAGGATTTCAGAAAAAACTCTGAATATGTACATGATATAGAACATAATATTTAAAATAGAAAAGCACAGACTTTTTTACTTACTTTTTTTCCCCCAACTTGTTTGTGCATACAATACAAATAAGGCAGAGCTGAATTTGCAGGGTTTGTGTGAAGGGTTTAAATATGTGTAAGAAACTGCTAACGTAGCTTAAGCAGCGATACAGATTTCTCTGACACACTAATAATTATGATTCATTGTATCACATTACTTAACGATAGTGCACTTTTGGCAAGGCTTGTGAGTCCTTTTTTCTCAAATAAAACATTGACAACGCGTGCAGAGAATAACGATGAATGAATAAATGTGTTTAAAGATACTTCACTGTGGAGTCAACTTAAGCTCTCCTTGCAAGGGGAGCCTCACTGGATGAGGTATCTTGGCAAAGAAAAGATGATATTTAGGAAGAACCGCTACAGAACTCCTAGTTTGGCAGCTCAGCAGGAGTGCACCTCTTCTGGGGCAGCTTTGCTCCAAGGGCAAGTTCTGTTTGCGTGCTACGTGGACATTAACCTTTGGATGATGTGATAGTACTGGGTCAGGGAAGGAAAAGAAAAAAGAAGCAGTGGAATGGGGGCGGCCACCAGCGGTGCTGGGACCAGAAGAGAGAAGGTGCTGGTGTCCTACCAGAAAGAAGCTGGGCCACCAATCCCAGGCTGACTTCAGAGAAGAAACAGCATCGAGGGAAGAACTTCCTGGAAAAAATCAGAACTGAAGCAGCTGGGTAAGAGGCAAACTACTCTCTTTACTGTAATTTTGTGGAATGTTTGGCAAAGTAAAGGATGCTTTTTTTGTCTGCTTTTTGACCCATTTTTCACCAGTTGGGAATAAGATCTGTGCTGTGGGGTGGTCTTTTCATGCATATTTTCAGTTGAGAGCAGAGGACCCTGTATTTCACAAATCCCAGTTTTTCCTGTGCTGTAGGCAACAGGCAATTCAGCAAGGATGCCATGTGGGGGAAAAAGTGTAAACATGCAGTAGGAGGTTTTTTGATGCATCATTCTGATACAGATATGTGAAACAAAGGCAATGTATGCCACCTAAAGAACACGGATGAAGTGACAAGCATGTGTATATGCAAGAACGATTCTGAGAACATTGTAGTAGACAAGAACTGATTATTAACTCCCTTGCATGACCTATCCTGGCATTTTCTTCACACTTTCAAATATCTCAATAATACAATGTCTGTAGGTCGTGCTATTACACCTCAAAGAAGGCTAGGAAAGGCAAAGATACAGCTGTGATGCTTTATTTGTCTGCATCCTACTTAGACATATTTGTTTTGGCCTGGATTATAGCTGAGACTCAGTAGTGGGTCACAATAAAAGGTGAAGGTCCTTTGGAGTTCCTCACTGGTGTTGATAACCACGTCTTCCCAACAGGATGAACTGTAAACAACGGATGACTTCTTGGTTTGCCATTGAAGATTAGTGCAGAAGAGGTAGCAGAAAGTGTAGCAAATTTCAGCATTCATCATAAATGGGATTATTGGGGCAAATTACTTCTTACCTGAGAACAGATCTCAGCTCTACTCCTCCTCTCTGCTAAATTTGTCATCAGTCAAAGGAGAGCAAAGACCTTTAGAAAGGGAAAGTTTGCTACTAGAGGCTTGAAAAAATATTTTTGTTTTCTTCTCATATTTCCAGCAAGTATGTATCTAGTCAGGTCTCAGCGGCCTGAAATAATATTAAAATCACATAACTCCCACCTTCTGCTTCCATGTATCAAGCTCATGAGAGCAGCATTTCATTTACAAGCAACATTTCTGTAAGAGTCTTTCTGCTGTTCTTAGGAGAGAAACAGGTGACAGAGCAAACTTCAAGAAAGAGATTAAAGAGGATGCGTCAACCAAGGAGATAAAAGCTGCAAAATGCCATCCAGATGAACGTTTCTGGGTTTTCCCCAAACACAAGACTGACCTGCTATTTTCATTGCTTTTCAGGACCATTTATCTCAGCAGAGACAAGGACCTGTCAAAGAAGTAACCCAGATGCTCGATGGATGAGAATTTGCAGGTGCAGCAGGAACCTGCTGCCTGAGGACTGAATCAGCAGCAGAGCAGACTGGTGGAATGAGAAGGGACTAATGAACAGGAGACAAAAGATGTGGCCACCCGTGACACAGAGGAAATCCAAGCTACTTCTATACCCATTTTTCCTGCTACTGTAGCTGCATCCATTGGACAGTTCAAGGCACAGATCATGCCTGTGGTGGATGATGCAGTCCCTGAGTGGAAGAGCATGTAGAGTCCAAGGAATTCTGCTTATGTAGTGTGATATGTAGATAGTGTTAGACAAAAAGCTATTTTATGCAGTGCTGTCTTCCCTACTGCTCAAAACATTTTTGTTAAGTGCTGTAATGTTAACCTAGACTTTCAGGACATAAGATTTTAAAGGGTAGGCTAGGGCTCCAAAATTAACAGTAGCTACCAACATCCGTGAATTTTCTGTCACTCTGGGCCAAGAAGGCTTGCATCAGAACAAGAGTTCCCTTTCCAGTTTGCAAAATCATAAGTATTTCGGAAACAGGGACATACAGTAGCTATATGGATGCTGTTGTTTGCATCCCCTGGACAGTTTTGGAAGTTTGTTAACTGTTGTATCATTGTCATACCTGTGATATTAATACTTACCACCTGACAGAACCACAGTGATAATCCCTTTGCTAGTGTTCACTGCAGTGTCACTGACAGTTTCAGCTTGCCAGTGTCAGTGATGAGTCACTGCAGCACAACACCTCTAACTCTTTGATGAAGGATTACACTTCTACTGGTTCTTTATTAGGATTTGGCTGTACTCTGGTTTCTGGGAACTCAAACCTTGAATTTCCTTTTCCTGCACTGAACGCCTCCCTATCTTACCTCCCATACCTACTGTTTGATTTCAAAAATATGAAAATGAAGTGTATTTAATTCACAGGAATATTTAAATTATTTTCTAGACAACAGTAGTTTTCTATGTCAGACCATCTATGGTAACTGAAAATCAACCTTAGATGAGATGGGAGAAAAGAACATCTTATCATTACAGGGTTAGTGTGCGTGATATAGTGTCAAGGATAGGTTGGGACACGAGCATATTAGAAATGCTGGACCTTTGAAGTACAAGAATATTTTTTTATTATTTTTGTTGTGAGGACCAGCCATAAAAAACATCTGGAGCTGTAGCCTTGCTGTGAGTTACATAGGCATCACATGTACTGAAGTTACTGTTAGTGATTACTAATACCTTGTATAGATAGAACTGTACTGTCACTTCTTATTACTTGTCAGTTGTTAGCAGCTTTAAGGATTAGAGGAGCTCATGTTGGTACTGAATAGGTTGTATATTTCTGCGGACTGATAAATGGAGATTCCTAAGTCAATTCATTGTTTCTGTGGACTGAACTTACCCTGTGAGAGCTAGGAGGCAAATTGAAAACAGTGGTTCAAGCCATATGTGGTGTCATTCTGGTGCATAAATCCAAAATGTCAGTCTTGAAATGCCCTGTTTGTTGTTGGAGGAAGCAGTGGTAGCTGCCTGTTAGAAGACAAGCATATCCCGGCTTTCTGTTTCGGTGTGAGAACTGGAGGCAGACATCTGCCAGGTGCTGGAACCTAAGGCAGGGGTAGGAGGTGGTAGCCTCCACGCTGACTGCAGTACCAGGAGGAACATAACCACTTCAACACTTGTGCTCCTGAACCTGCCCAGAGGCCAGTGTTAGGGGTTTTGTCAATGACAATTTAACAAATGACCCATTATTTACCCACAGCGATGCTTTACTGAAGTCTGTCACAGGATGCAATCCAAGACCAGGTAATTCAGTGTGTGCCTTTCTGCCCCTGCCAGTCTCTTCTGATTATACAGAACTCTTTGGCCCTGCAGCAGAGGAGACCAAAAGAGCTTCACCTTAGATTACCTAGTGCTATTGTGATTGGGAAGTCTTCTTGAGATATCAGGCTTGGTTTTGGCTTCTCTTTCCAAATCAATGAGTCTGAGTGGGTTTGCAGACATCTTCTGACCTCTTAGACGCTGGCCTTAGCTGTTGAACCTGCCCCAACAACATTTGGGGCATTTGCAGCTTGCTTTTCCTGAAATGTCCTACAGACCCGTTCTAAAAATGCCCACCAAATCAGGCACTGCAGGTGGAGCAGGAAGGAGAACCACCAGATCTGAAAATCCCGATGTCAGCCCAGGGCTCTGAGCAACTGAATAGCATCAAGACTTAGCAGTGTTCTTGCATGGCTGCCTGCAGAAACTTAACATCCTAATAAGGTTAGGTATTGAATGAAATATTTTAGCATCTCATTGGCATCTGAAAGCAAGACTTTAATCACTTAGAATTGATTCATCTCACATGTTTTTAGACATCCACAGTGTAGATACCTGCATCTGTCACTGCAGCCTGGGTTTGTATTCACTGCAAGGAAACGGGGACATTTGGGGCATGATTCATCTGACCTACTTTACACATTTGCATGAAACTCGTCCTTATTATGACACTTCAGTGTTTAAATCCTTGTAATTCTGAAAATGTACTGCCTATTGGTGTCTTTAAAATGATTTGTGAAAATCATGCCATTACTATAGTCAAAAGGGTTCAATTAGTAGGCTGTCAATAACGTATTCATATTCTTCCTGCAAAGCAAAACCTTTCTTTGTGTTGAAGTAATTTGTTTTAATTTTGATTTGCTACAGAAATTACTCAGAGGCTGCTTTTGTTTGTTGGAAAATCTGACATGACTATGGATGTTGTCTTCTTTTGCTGCAGATAAACTTCGAAGAAGCATGCCTAACCTCGCTCGGATGCCAAGTACCCCTACCATTAACAGTAATGCTGGCTTTGCTAGTTCTCCAGTCACTGTGAGAAACAGTCAGAGCTTTGACTCCAGTTTACATGGAGCAAGTAATGGGATTTCAAGGATGCAGTCATGTAGTAAGTACCCGTGTCCTTTGCCTGTGCACAAGGAATCAATAGTGGTAAAATACATGTCCCACTCACTGATCCTCTGCTTTATGAAAAATTAAAAGCAGGCTATGTTCCTTTTGCACCAGATTTTAATACAGCTCAGGATTTTCAAAGATCCTAGTTTGGAAAGCAAATTATGCTGATCTTGTTATGCAGTATTGAGAGTTTCATCAAATTAAAATTATAGGTAGTAGTAGTATTGTAGAAGCACCAGTAATGCAATTAATTCATATAAGCTTACATTTTGAGTTTTTATATTAGAATTAAAAACTGCTTTTCTTATACAATACTGGTAATTTATACAATACTGGTTTTACAGTGCATTATATAGATATCTTAAAATACATGACATCACGCCTGCTGAAGTTGAGCCACTTTCTCTGAGCAAATGTGGTAAGCAGAGGGTTATATCCTCAGGTATAATATACTTGTTGAGTGGGGGAATTAAAATGAGTCTGTAATTAATTTAATTAAGGTGACTTCTTGATGGGGGGATGGAGGGAGTATTGATCTAGTGAATGTTGGATTATTAATGTAGAATGTGAAAAAGATGGATCAAGATGCAAACCCATATTTTCACGCACGGTGGTTGGGGTACTCTGAAAGGAAATGGAAAACGTGGATTTCATTTGACACAGGCAGGAGAAAGGATTGAACTTACACCTCTCATGTTCTGTGAGGGTTTGGAGGGAGAAGTTGTCAAAATGTTTTCCTTTGGGTGTTTTCTTTCAAATTTGAGCAAAGTTTACAAATGTCTTCAAAATTATTAATTGCTTATTTTGATTTAAATTAAATAATTTAAACTTTATACTTTAATATTAAAATTATTTTATTAGTTTTTCTTTAAATTGTATTATCAACTAATAATATTTATTAAACAACTGTTATGATTCCCTAGCAATATATTGCCAGTATTGTTTAATTGAATCACACATCTGTATTTTGTCCTGTGTCTTTGGATTTAAGATGTCCTTTTTCAAAGACTTGAAAAAGAATTGGCCTGTGTGTGGTATGTTAGTTTATGTGCTTCAGGCTTTTGACAGTTCGCTTTTGATATGTTGACTCTGAAGCAGATGTGTGTCTGATGTACACAAGAGGGCAGGATTGTGTAGAAAAATCTATATATAAAGCTTCTGGAACCTGTAGCATTGATTTTAAATGATAGTTTATTTAACATCAGCCTTGGAATATGCCGTTATATTCAAGACCTTTTTATAGCCTTTTTATAGCCTTTTATTGTTTTTATACATAAAGCTTAGTCTTCTGTGATGTTTTATAATGCTTTAATGCAATGTTCCTTAAACAAGATGAGGTTATTGCAAGCAGCCTTCGTTAAAGCTCTTAATTGCATAGGTGGAATTAGTTTGCTGGTAATGGCTAATGAAACCTCATTCAGGGGAGGAAGAAAGATGAATATGGGGTGGGAGTTTTGTTCAGGATGAGGATGGAACAAGGTATTTTAGTTCAGTACAGTGTTACTGTATACAGAATTGGATCCAAGGATTTTTCCAGCAGTTTATAATTGGCAAGTAAATTGCATAATGATGTGTTCATCTCTGTTCAGATCTATACAGAAATGAGCATTACTGCTTATCCTTGTCTGTTGCATATTGACCTTGTTGCTTCCTTTTCTACCCCTCTATGCAGTTCCATCACCAGGACAGCTTCAACACAGAGTTCACAGCGTGGGACAATTTCCAGTGTCTGTCAGACAGCCTCTCAAAGCTACTGCCTATGTGAGCCCAACCGTACAAGGTAGTAGCAGCAGTAGCAGCAGTAATAGCAGTATTCCAGTGTCCAACAATGTGCAGTTACATTCTAACACTGGGATCCCGATGCCAAACAAGACTGCCAGCCAAGGGATTGTAGGACGCAGTGCTCTTCCGAGACCATCGCTGGCCATCAATGGGAGTGGCATACCCAGAAGTAAAATTGCACAGCCAGTTCGAAGGTAAGAGTTAAGAAGTCCTCCTTCCCTGTGTGGATGACTTTGGCTTAGATTGTGGGGGTTTTTCTCTCCTGAATATGAAGCTGGACTATAAAACAGAAGAGTTTCTAGCTTCCAATGCTGAGTCACTGAATGGGTGAAGATTTCTTTCCAGAAATAGGGATAAACAATGCTTGCTGGTAGTTCCTAGTAAACTATGACAAGTGTTAGAATGTAATCATATATAAATAAGAATATATTGCTGCCCATCAATAAGAAATCAAAACAAATGGAAACCTCATAATATTAACATATGTGGCTTGCCTTCTTCCAGACTTGAGTCAACTGCTATTTCAATGTCACAGTGTGAGCAAATCTGAGAGTACTCAAGTGGAGTTGCATCCCCGTTGTTGTAAAAGGCAGCAGACTGTAAAAATGCAACTTGTGACATTACACTGTTGTGAGGAAGGAAATATTCCAGATAGTACAGTCTTGGGCTGAACCAGCATCTTTTCAGTTCTAGCTGGGAAACAATAAGCAAACGGGGAATCCTGAAGTGTCACGTACTTGCAGTGAGCTATACTGTTAAGAAAATGCATTTTTGCATTTTTTCCAAGAGAATTTAATCTCTGGATGATTTTTTTTTTTTTTTAGGGCAAGCAATAAAATTAGCTTGAGGAAAGAGACAGTGTTTTAATCACCTTATTGCAGCTGGGGGTTAAACTCTTAGCTGTATGTTCTGTGTTTAATAGGTGATGAAGTTTCTCAAAGAGAAACTTCTATCAACTTGTGTCAGCTCTTCCAACTATTTCTTACCGTCGCAAGCATCCCTCCTCTTGTGAGGGCCTGCTGTGTGACCACCTGGTTTTCTGTTGGATGAGCTGTCACTGTTTAACTCTCACCATTTTTATGCTTTTCACTAGATAACTGGATAGATCCAGAATAAGTTCAATTGCTCACATTCTGTCTTTGGTTGAGTTACTTGGGGATTACACCAATGCGACTGACAACAGATTTTGACCAACTGCAGTGAAACTTTGATAAAGAGCTGTCAGGTTTCTTCTTTGAAGACTACCATGAGATTTCTATTATAACCTCCTTTGCTCTCTGCTGGAACTCTCTCTGTTAGAGTTCTTTATAGTACAGGGTTTACTTTCTTTTTTTTCTTTTCCCTTTCCTCAGCTTCGTGTTCTTCCACAAGAGCTCTAAAATCTTTCATAGCAACATGTGAGAAAGACTGAGACTTTCTGGGCTGTGAAGACCAGTCCCTTGCTATTTTGTAACTTTTCATACAACAGGCAATATTAAAGAAAAACAAAATTAAGATATAAGTGGGAGGCTGAGACACTGTACTCTCAACACTGTTTTTATTAGAAAGTGATTCAAATCAGTAACAAAGCTATTTATAGTCCAGAAAGTCTCGGGTCCCGTCTTCTCACCTTCACATGTACCTTAGCAGTATCATATGTGTGCTGTAGAGCCAGACCAATGATCCTTGAAGATGATAGATGGCCTTTGCACTGGGGGATAACAAGTTTATAGGACTCTAAAAGCACAGGCAGATCGGAGCTCAGCCTACAGTTCTTTAACACCTTAATTTCATTTTATCTTTCCATGTGGAAAATAAGAGCAGTTTCAGTGCACACGGAATTTTCTTGGAAAAAATTGAGCCATCAGCGGCAGATTTTGTCACTGTTGATTTTTGTCATTGTGGTAATTTCTGAGGACTAGTATTTCTGATTATTAGTTTAAGAGTCTAGCTTCTGTTAGTATACTGAAAATTAAAGTGGTTTTAGTCATAACTTGATTAAAAGTAGAAAAAATCTTTTGGTGTTGTGTGGTTGTTTTTTTTGGGGTTTTTTTGGTTGTTTGGTGTTGGTTTTTATTTTAAATCAATCACATGTTCAGGGAGAAGTGCACATTCAGAGCAAAGCTGTGTCTTTATGCCTGTGGACAGATTGTTAGGTAGCCAAATTATTTGTATTTTAGATACTTAAGATAGATTGTAAGACACTTCACATAGGGCCTGTATGCATAGGAATGAGCATGTGAGGGAGTGCTTTGATAATTTGTAAAATAAAGTTATAGTAGCCAAGATAACCAACTTGTTCACGGCATCATACTGACAGCTTGTGTTTGTTTGAAGTAGTTTTTGATGCTGGCACGTTTTCCTTTTCACTGCCCTGTAGCAGTGATTCACCTCTGGATATGTAGCAGTATTCTTCCAGTTATTTTCAGCTTAGTTAATTCTTTACTTTTGCCCTCTCCTTTTTTTTTTTTTTTTGAAGATTGTTTAACATACTTTCCTTTTTTTTTTTTTTCTTTCTGGAAAAAAAGAAATGAAAGCAGCAGATGCAGAAAATGGCAGATGCAGGTTGTGTTTTGTGCCTCAAGTAGCTGGATTTACATCAAAGAGAAGTTATCCTGCAACAAAGTGGAGCTGCACAAGAGCAGCTTGGCTGAACCTAAGTTTAACCAGCCTTTTTACTTAAGTGCAATGTTTGTGCCACTAAAAAGGCAGCTATAGCAGAGAGGCAAGAAGCTGCTCTAGTGATAGCTTTTAACTTACCAGCTCTACTGCCTTGCAATATAACCTCTGCCTTTTTCCAGCCAAAGGTGTTTGGAAGGGAGAGCAGGCATCACAGGAAAAGCAGAGAAGTGAGATAACAAGGCTTAAGACCTGGTTTTATACAGAATAGTTTCACAGAATCGAGACGCTTCATTTTCAGCAAATTGTGATGTAACTAAAATGTGGTTTCAGCAAATTAGAGATAGCCTGCCTCATCAACAATGAGATAACGGATCAAATCAGATGGTTGTTGTTCCTTTTTTTAATCTTTTTTTTGAAACTGTTAACTCAGTGGTACCTGGAGGGTTTGGAAGATGGTCAACAATCATTTTTTAATAAGTCCTTGTTCGTTAGTGAGAGATGCAGCCCAGATATGAGGGTGGGGGCACAAAGGATGACAAGTTCCCTGCGAGAGTGGTGCTGCTGGGACTGGTACCTCTCTGACTTCGGCTGTCAGATGGAAACACGTTGTTGTGTCTGGATAAGAGGGTCTGGAGCAGGACTTGGTAGATTTCTTCAACCAATAAGATACCTAAATTTAGTGTTAGTGCACAATGGTTTTAAAAAGTGCTGTTTTTTTGATGAGCATGCTGAGCCCAACAGCTTTTTGGAGAATGTTTCCCGCTAGATCTCTGCTGTCCATAGTGACAAAAATAGTTTTTTATTGTCTTTAGCCCTGAAGAACCAAATCTTCTCATTGAGAGGGGTCTCGTGCATCATGAGAATTATTCACCAAGTTCCTTTTTACGAACTTCTTATCCTGTTAACACCAGTAACAGTAATGGGATCTCATTGGAGGTGGTCTTAATGTCACCATAGGTCTTTACATTTGCATTAGCCTGGGGCCAGAAATATACTTGCTTGGAGTGATGTCTCCAAGCAAACCACAAAGCCAGTGTTGCTTCCGAAGCAGATGATGTGTGTTAACTTGATCTTTCACATGAAATATGACTTCCTTTGTGGGTTTTTTTGTCATTCATTTGATACAGTTTTCTTCAGCCTCCAAAGCCACTTTCATCGCTCAGCACGATGCGGGATGGGAACTGGAGAGACGGCTGCTATTGATGAAGGATGCCCATCAAGAGTGGAAAATAAATAACGCAGATTTCATTACCCAGCTGGCTGGGTAACAATGATTTGAGAAAGGAGGGTCACACAGTATTATTTCCCCCGGGATTTTAATATGTAACCATCCATAATGCAATGTCATTTTTAAAAAATGAACATCTTATAAAATACTAAATATTGCACTTAATTAGTTACCTGAACAGCTGCATTGGTATCAGACTAACAATGGCATTGTTGGCATTTGGAACTGAAAATTAAGTATTATAGATGTGCAAAGTACCAGAATATTTCCTTGGAAGAAACTAGGAGATAATGCTTTCGAGGCAGCTTTGCCATACTGAAATTTTAAGATAATTTATTCAGTGTAAAGGCATCATACATTTTATTTTGAATTTGGGGGGACTTACGTATGTGCTTGAATTTTTTTCTAGTGTTTCCAGTACATTTTATTTTGTATACTTGAGTTCATTTAAACTTGCCTGAACCTTGGACAATGGAGAGATAATTTAACTTTTCTGTGCCATAAATAATATTTTTTGGGTAATGTACTTTTTTAGCGCTAGGAACATATCTCACAAAATCGTACCATTGGCAATACAAAGCAGTATATTTATGTTGCAGAAGCACAAAAAAGTAGCATTCACTGGAAATTGTCATCCAGCTGGGTCGGCATGGTTTTGTTGGTCTTTCGCCATTTGTTCAATTGTTAATTTATTGTCATGGTGTTTTGTATTTAAAATGGCAGCATAAGTCACATTGCACTTACAAAGATACAGTGATCTCTAAAACTGCAGTTGGTTTTCAGTACTTTATTACAAAGGATAAAATTGTAGTGTTTTATTAACAGTTGCTTATGGAAAGTGAGTTTTAATGCAAATAAATCTTTTTGATAGATCTTTTACAAAATCCAATTGCACTAATCAATGCTTTCTTATAATGGCATATGACAATATTTGATTACAACTGTGATACTGCTGTTTTGGAATGTTTCAGAAATAAAGAGTCTATTTCAGCAATAATGCTGTTCTTGAGTGTGCAATGCAAATGTTGTCAGAATTTAGCAAGTGACATTTACCTAACTCCTGAAGGTTTTATTACCTAACATATAGATTATGCTGGATTTTTGCAAATAGTAACTAACTTCATCTGAAAATTTTTTAAAACTTATTAATTTGTATTATAAAACCATAGTATGCATAGGAGACAGGTAAGTGGTTTTTAAATCAATCTTATTACTTTTTTTTTTTTTTACAATTTAATGTTTGGATTCTGCAAGTGTGGCTTGCAATGGGAAACAGAGATTATGTACCAAGTCAGTCTTTCACCATGGCTCTGAATTTGCTTTGAATTTGCTCGAGGACCTGTTTTTCTTAAAAGGGAAAACTAAAATAAAAAACAAAAGAGAAGCATTTAGTGGTGAGTAAAACTTTTACTACTGTGAGAATTGATTGTATAGGAGTGCAGTAGTATCTCTGCGCAGCATAATGTTTTCCACAGAAACAATTCATTTTTCACACTTTAGTTCTTTTCATCCAGTTGAAATCCTTTTTTTAAAAACAAAAACAAAAACCAGAACCATTGAAGAGGGTATCAAGAAATATCCCAGCAAGGAAATTACCTGCGCACAGGTAAGGATTTCAGCAGGAGTGTGTGGAACTCATCTTGTTCTGGAAGAAATTATTCCTGGTTAAAGCAGTCAGTCATTTGTGGACAATCTGTTGCCTTAAATGGTTCCTCTCACTTACAGACTGATTGGGGCGGGGGTGCAGAACCAGCTCTAGGGGTGCTTTGCTATTTTCCTGTGACAAGGAGGGCTGCAGAACCTCCCAAATTAGTAAACTCTCCTGGCTTCTTTTGCTAGGGAACCAGCGTGATCTTTTTCATAAAAGATGGCTGGAGACCAGTGACAGTATCATTTCTGGCCATACCAACTGGCCTTAGCTGTGTCTTCACTCTGTTCCCTAGTGCAGGGATTTTATCCCTGTTCCTCTGTTATCTGTGACATTACTGTCCCACATTACTCTGAATTTTTGAAATGGGTTGCAACTGTTGGAGATAATAATGAGTTGTACACTGGGGGGCAGTATATACTTCGAAAAGATGTTATTTTTAGTAGCTAAAGCGCTTCTGTTTTCCAGGCTCTTGGTTTGAACCCGGTGCATATGTTTCCTACCAGTGTTGTTTATGTGTGATGACAACATGTTAAAGGAAGGTGCCTAGCTGTTTGTGATTTGCATTTTTTAAATTTAAGACTACAAAATGTGTCATGAACTGGAGAGCCACGCGTTTCAGATATAATGAACTCTTTGAGAAGATGCAGTTGTTTTTTTCCCTTTTTAATTGTCCTTTTCCTTTGTGATACTTTTGTTCATCATGTCAGGATTTGGTAACCTTATAGTTTTGCTGTTTTAAGTGTTTTCATCCATTATCTGTCACACTGGACGCCATCAAACTTTCAGAGGAAACCCAAGGTGTAAGCAGCTTTATCTCTTCTACACTCAAAGAATCAACAGAATCACTTAACAACTGACTGTGGTACTGCTGCTGTTTGTCTGTGGCTGGGGGAGCTGGCTGTCTTCCTTGAGATTAACATCAATGAAGCAGATACTGCTGCACAGTGCCCAAAGTGTCACATATGTCACCACAGAGCAAAACGTGGAATATGCAACAGAAAATCACTAATGTCTCACTTGGCTTTGTGTGAGGCAGAATCTCCTCCAGGTCAGTGTGAAACAGCAAGGCCATGCAGTTATCTTTAAAATAGAACAAATAAATAAAACAAACTCTTATTTTTTTACCACCAAAGTTTCATTTCTAAGAATGAGAGCATTTGAAAACTGTTTAGCCCTTTTTGGTTCTTCTCTTTTTGGTCCATGAATGCAAATTCCACTCTTGTCTCCTTGTTGCTGAGTCCCAAAAATGACCTACCTCCTTCTGTCCAAACTATAGTCTTGATCTCAGTTCTTGACTTCAGGTGAGGAGACTCAGCCATCAGCTCATCTTTAGCCTTACCTTTCTTTTGGCCTTGTTGTCTCTTCAGCATGTGAGAGCAGTCCAAACTTAAATTATAAGACCATTTTCCTGTCCTCCTGCTTTGACCGTGTCACTGCTTTGACCACATCTTGTGTACTGCTGCTGATTTCCTCCTCCCTATGTAAAACAGTTAAAACCAGTTATAATTTATTTGTACTCTTTTATAAAGGCACAGACGCTATCCTATCCCACTACTCATTTCTCATTCGGTGTTGAAGTGGATTCCCCTCTCCAAGTCCAGGATTGCAGCCTGTGTTGTGCCAATTGTAAGCAAAGCACCTCATAGCTCCTTTCCATGTTGGTCCTCACTGCAAGGGGAATCCCCCAAAAATGTAAGGGACTCCCATTTTTATTTGCCTCCAAATTCTTCCTTAAAGGGTTCTTGTTTGGTACAGTGCCACTGAAAGCAGGACAACAGTTAAACTGCTGTCGTCTTAGTGCTCTTGACCCCATTAATGAGCGCTGCCTAATAAGTTTGTTTTTTTCCTTGATTGGTATTTTTTGCTATTTCTAAATCACAAATTGTTGGAGACATGGACATGGTCTTCTTCCTTTGTCTTTTTACAGCATGAAGCCTAGGATCTCAGGCCCAACATTACAATGCCTGTATGCTAACACAAACACTAAAAATCAGCATCTTCATATGTAAAACAGTATGTAGACACTCACTGTGAATGATGGGTAAGGCTTCATAATTAAGAATTGGGGAGTAACACATACTCTCTCTTAAAAATAGTTTTGTGGTGTTTAATGCTCAGGCTTGACTTATCAATTCAGAAATTCTGGATATAAAAGGAAATGACTGAGCCCAGATGACTTTCCCTGTCACTGTTGTGGTGAAAAAAAAGTATATCCTGGCTGGTCTGGTTTAATTTGTTTTTCCCAGCTGATCAGAGTCACCTTTCATTTACAATACCCCCAGCAGCCCATCTGCTCAGCGATCTTTTTATCTTTCATCTACACTTCCAACTCTTGCTCTCTCCAGATTCCCACCTTTGTTGTGACCTCTGTCAGTGGTTATGTGTGCTCTTGTGGCTGGTGCGGTTCCTGACCATCCGTCTGCAGATCTCACCCAGCTATTCTGCTGCTTGCTTGCCAGCGTGGGGCGCAGGTCCTTGGTGCATCTTCTGTCTCCATCGTTGGGACTTTCAGGTATTGCCTGGCAAGGTAAGCAGTTATACTTAATCTGAATTAATGTTGGTGAAAGGGAAGTTTAAGGTGAGAGGAGATGCTGATAGGTCTGAGGGCAGTATTAAGGCCAGAGTTGATGATCCCTCAACAGGGTTGCACCTCCATTCTCTGATCTGACCAGGCTGCCTATTAGTTCCAAGTGCAATTCATGGGGTTGGCTTTGACCTAAAGAGGCCTGAGATATTATCTTTCTATATGTGCAGTTCAGCAACACTTTGTACAAAGCATCTCATAGAAGGAAGTGAGAGATTAGATAGGTTTGTTCTTGAAACTTCATTCCTCTTTTACAGAAGCCAGGCGTTTAAGTGGTTTTGGCATTGCAAAGCTCTTGCCCATAAAACTAAGCACGACAAAAAAAAAATAAGGTATCAGGAGTCATTTGGTGACTAAATGCTGATTTTGGCATAATCCTTATGGGCATCTGTATGACTGTCCTGCTGAAGGCTTGGCCATACCACACAGTTCATGTAGCAGTGCAGCACTCATTGTGGTAGCACACTTTAAGCATCCTGAACTCATAAAGGGAAAAGGGAGAGGTGGAAGGTCAGAAGTTCAGAAGTCTTGGTATGAAACCTGTTCTAGCTGCCATTTTCTGAACAGTAGCTCTGCAGATGTTTGAAATGTCATTATATTTTTGCGGATCCCAGTGACTAGTGGCTCCCCAGCCCATTTAAGAGCATGTATAAATAATGTGCCAATTTCTTTGAATGTATTCTGTGCTACATGGGAGGTTTTAATAATCTACACATAGAATCATAGAATGGTCTGGGTTGGAAGGGACCTTAAAGATCATCAAGTTCCAACTCCCCTGCCATGGGCAGGGACACCCTCCACTAGACCAGGTTGCTCAAAGCCTCATCCAGCCTGGCCTTGAACCCCTCCAGGGATGGGGCATCCACAACTTCCCTGGGCAACCTGTTCCAGTGTCTCACCACCCTCACAGTGAAAAATTTCTTCCTAATGTCTAGTCTAAAGTCACAGGACAGGGTACACTGAGTGTAGCATTAGCTGAAAATTGTTATATGGTTTCTGGGTCAGTCTTTGTTTGCTTTGTCACAGAAAGTCTCTTCAACTGTTCATGTAGAGGCATGTGCTTGTGGCTATCTCATCTTGCACTGTGAACATTACAGTGCCCAATTGTGTCTTTTTGAGTGTGACCCTGACTTGAGCAGATTTTATTCCTCATTAAAAGAAGCTGGACTAGTGCAGTGATGTGTATGACTACAAATAGATGAGGTAGCTGAGAAGATAATATTTTTTCTGGGGTTTTTGTAGGCACAGTGACAACATACTAATCTCTATCTAGAGAGGTAAATGGTGCATTTCTTGCTTTGTTTTTTTAAAGAAGTGTTAAACATTCTTTTTTAAGAAAACATATTTCTTAATATATGCATTACCTTGAGCAGAGTATGAAATTATAGCATGCGTGGAGTCATACTGGTTGTCTTGTCTGCCACTAGATTATGTGAAAAATGGGTAGACATACAGATAGGGCTCTCTGGACCATGTTAAGAAGTTTGGACAATGAATGGTGGTTGAACTTCAAACTTTCTGCAGAGAAATAACTTTAAAAGTTTATCTTTCTATAAATCCATCTTGATTTTTGAAGGTGGAGAGAAGCTTGATCTAACACAGTTGAAAGGCATGTGCACTTCCCAGATGCAGCTGTCGAACTTGTATGAGCCTACAAGTAGACAATAGATAGTATTTACAGATCATAAAGTGACTTGAAGAAAAATGTGACAGTACACACAAAGAAAATGAAGGCAACTCTGTCACTGCCCTCACTTCAGCCCTCTTAACGTAGGGGGTTGGACATCTGAAACTGATTGAGCCGTATAAGTTAGTTGTCCTTGTGGTTGGGCAGAAAAAAAAACTCTCATGGCTCCTACGCACAGAGTAGATTTGGCCATGCCGTGTGGAACTGCAATGTGGATCTACCACTCTGCAGCAGCCCCATTGCTTCCCAGGAGCACAGCACCCGCTGCACGTGTGGTACCCATTTGCACATCCATAGCTGTCATCTGCCCTCTGCAGAGGTACCAGAGAGCGGACTTTCCTTTGCTTGCTAAGGAGGAGTACTTAGAGGAGGCTAATTGTTGGGGAAGATTCCAACTAGATGATCATACTCCAGCATGTTTTGGTTTGTGAGCATAGCCAGAAGATAATGTTTTTGCATTTTCAGGCACGATCTTTCTGCTATGTAGAGCTCATGCATTTAGTATTATGTGTTTCTATTGGGATTATTTTCTGAGTTAGAAGAATTAAAATAATTTTTCTTTGTTAAAAAAATTAAAGTAATATCTCTTCTTTGTTTCTGTTCGCTTCACTTACTCCTTGCCCCTGAGATTTCTGTTGTTCCCCTAGAAAAAATAAAATAGTATTCCTTTGTCCTCGTGGCCAAACCTACAGAGAGAATGAGCCTCTAGCCAAATTCCCAAACAGCTCTAGCAGTCCAGCCGACTTTAATACTTTGCGGTCTGCAGACAGATGTTACTAAACAAGGTATATTATCTGTATTCAAGACTGATTTTTTCAATAGTAGAAGCAGCAGAAAACATGGTGTGGGTGTCATCTACAGTATGCCTAAACTGGACTATCTGGAACCTTTTTATTTTTTTTCAGTAATAGAAAATAGAAAAGATACTGATATGTTTCTACGGCTTTGCTTTTCAACCCTTCCTACAGGAAGCTATAGTAGCTTCATTTTTGGATCCATTTTTTTATGGACAAGTGCTTTTTACTTTCTGAATATGAGTTTCACTAAGCCAATAAAAATTATTTTTTAGTAAAATATTTGGTGACTACTGGCCTCTTTTAGGAGGCTTATACTGGTTCTAAATCTGAGATATTCCAATGCCAGCATCAGGGTATAATTCATTTGCTTTACATAATGCTGCTAATATCTCATTCAGTTCCTTTCAAATGTAAATAATTGAAGCCAAAGCCATTGAAGCCATTGAACTCAGAAGAAAAATCAGTTTAGAAAAAGTTATTTTTTTAAGTGAAAGACAATCATAAAAATGTGTTTTGATTTAATCCATGTTTTTCTAGGCAGTCGTTGATTGCACTGAATTATGCAACTCTGAACATACAACAGGAAGGATTTTTCTGTATATGAGAGAAGGAAAAAAGCATCAGACAAAATGGTGTTGCTGCGTCGATGGCTTGCTTTTCACTGGATCGGAATTCACAATAAATAACCTACTTCTGCCGCCAAGAAAGGAACACTGTTAGCACCTGATCATTTCAATTGAAGTGAAATAGCACTGATATTGTGGAATGGGCCCTGTCCCCCTTAACTGACAGATGCAGCTACTTGGGTGGGTGCAGATGGGCTTGACTCCTTTTAGGTATGCTCTCATCTGGTTGACGTAAGTGAAGTCTGATCCAGAAGCCATGCAGACTGTTAGCGGAGCTTATCTTGCTTCTCAAGATATCTTACTATTTTGGATACAGTCTTATGCAGATGCAGATCTGCGGTTGGGTAGAAGGAGATCATGCATCCACCTTACCCAGTTCGGTACTACCAGCCTGGTAGCTGATAACAAATCTTTGGCTTTGTTATCTTGCCCTGCAGTTTGTAAGCAAACTACTGAGCGATGCTGTTTGATGAAGAGCCAAATGTAATTGTGCACAGTCTTACAATATGGGAATGTTTTTCTTAAGCACTGAGTTCTTGCAGCTCCAGTTCAAATGGTAAGACCTTTAGCACCTCTGAAATTAGACGCTGGGCAAATTTTGTCATCCTGATATTCTCTTACTCCATTTAAAGTGATGTTTCGTTATTGTATTTTCACAGGGCGATATCTTAAAGTCTATTTTAGAAAGCAGTTTATACAACGACGTTGAGTGAAAATGGCTTGGAACAAAATTCCCTGTCTGGAGAGTGGATTTTGGATATTCTGTATTTCTGTGGAATTCCAAACTCAGTGCACAGAACATTCTGTTAAAAATAATGTTTTGCATTGTCGACGACACATTTTCCAAAGGAAACAGGAAGAAAAGTGCTATTTATCTGACAAGCTATTCCAGACAATTGGAATGATAGTTTTCCCTGGCAGCCAATTGCTTTATACAGAATTGAGTAAAAATGCCAATATTCATTAAAAAGTCTCAGGTATTCATAAAAGCCCCAGTTAACTATATAATGCAGAAACCGCACTCAAGGGGCATTTACATAATGGGGGACTCCATTGTGGTAAGTCTTAGCGCTATTCCCAAGAGTAGGCTTACCACCTCCGTATAGACTAAACCAACAGTTTGCTTAAGAAATTCATGCCTTGTTTCAAAATATAAATCACAGGTGCTTGTCAGGTTTACATAAACACAAGTATACTTCCAAGAAAGAAATGGAGATGTGGAAATCTTGGAGCGTTTCAGCAATGTTTCAGAACATAAACTGCTGGAAAGAGTTTTGTTTCCTTATACATCGTTCTGTAGCCTCACTTAATATCCTGTCTACTTTATATCCTCACTGTGAACAATATATGATAAGATGAAAGGCAGTAAAACCAGGCCATCTCCTTGGAGAGAACTTAGAAAGTACATCTCCTGTATATTCCTTTAATCCTTTGTGAAGCAGTAAGCTGCAGTTTTGCCCTCTGTTTTGAAACTTTTCCTTAGTTCCACAGAGCAGATAAATTTGTTGTGAAATAGGGGGTTTTTTTCTCCATTTCCTCTAGGAGAAAAAGAGATACAGGAAAAACTGTCTCGTGGCATGTGTTAGCCTGCTGACAAAATCACAAAGCAGTGGAAGTGAATGCATTTTATGAAAACCTCAGTACCACCAGAAAACTCACCTTACATGCCCACACTTGTGTAACAGGATTAAATGTTTGTGCTCTGGCAGTGTCTGTGGGCTGGAAGCAATGGAAGCATGTGGACTTTATGCAATGAAACCAAAAAAACATGTCTGAAGCAGCTGGCAGCCTAGATGAGGGCATTGCCTGAGGTCTGTGCACCTCATCGTATGAATGAAGCTCTTCCAGCTGCCAGAGAAATGCAGAACCGATTCTGAGACAGGAGCAAGTAGTCAAGGCAGTAAACGGGAAATCAGAAAACCTGAGTTGTCTTCCCCAAACATTTTCTGTGCAGCTGATAATTTGTATATTCTTTCCTAATTGAGTCTCTGCTTAAGCAGTCTTTGCTTTAACTAATTTACCATGTATTCATAGATCCTAGCATAGTGTAGTTATTGTTTAGGTTTTACAGGAACTACAGGGAAGCAAATTTCTGATGCTATTGAACACAGGTAACTATTTAGCAATGAAGAAAAGCAGTGGAATGCTAGAACTTTCTAATTCAAATTTGAAAACAAATTCCTGTATGGATATAGACTGTGGAGATGGCATTATTTTGTGTTATTAATTCATTAGTTAATGAATAAAGGCTCTGTAGCAAGTTTATATTTCCGTAAAGAAGTAACTGTGTACAGCTTATTAAGTTTTGTTCTTTAATCTATAGGCTGGTGAAGGTTTTGTGTCTTTGTGCCATGGAGCAAAATAGGACAAACACAAGTGGAAGGAAAGAGGAGAAGGAGAATCAGAAATAAAGCTAATTGATGGGAATAGTACTTGTTTGAAGAAAAGGAGACTTCCTAGCAGGTACTGATCTGCCATGTGCACCAAAGGTCTGCGTTTTCCTCACCAACTTCAAATCTCAGCACAAGAAAGCGTGTTTAAAGCAAGTCCTCTGTTCTCTCCCCCTTCCTGGCTCTTTATGTTTTTATGTTGTTGGGTTAAGTGCAGGTTTCTGAGAAAAAATGGCTTTTTGACGTTCTGTAGCAACTTCATAGCTGCCAAAGCAGTTTTGTACTGGGAGAAAAGTAAAAAATTTCCCTATGACTATTCCCTGAACAGTGAGAACGAGTATGGATGGGGCAGGAACTTGATATTTTTTTACCTCACAAGCCGTATTTTGGGCTTGCTTAGCTTTTTCGGTTTGTTATTTTAAAATCTAATAGAAAAGTGACAACTGTGAGCCAGTTTATTGGCCCTAGGCTGTTTCCTTTGAGCTGTAAATAGAGCTATCTTAAAAGATCTCCAGAGACCTTAAAAGCATTATAAATAGTACTATATATCTCATCCTTATCTTACACATACTAATTCTTATCCTAAAGGACAGTGGACTTTTCCAGGATGATCCAGAGTCAAGATGATATAGGTATGACCAGAACTGAAGCAGCAAGATTTTTTTTGTCTAAAATGAGAAAAAATATTGGTGTCTTTTAGTGTCTTAATATGTGCCAACTGCTAATCCAACTGTTCAAGACTGAAGGGAGGACAGAGGATGGTAGAAAAATGAGAGAATTGTGATTCATTTGTATTTTTTATTATATTGCATTATATTAAGGTGGTTCACAAGTGTAATAATGAGCCAGAACATCTGGGCTAGGACACTTAGTGTTCTGATGGTATATATTGGTAATACATGCACTTTCCATCACAGACTGAACACTTCAGTATTTTTGTGTGTGGTCTTCCAGTGACTGTAAACAAAATTACCATTCTGCTTTCTGCTGTTCAGTGCAGTGTTACTGCAGCATCAGACTGGTTTCTCAGCTGCTGTGTATATGGCATTGGCAAGGAGGTAAAACTGGATCAAATCAAGCAGAAGTCCCTACCTTGAAGACTTTAAGAGTCTGAAAAGGAAAGGAAAAACCAACATCATACTAAACAAAACAAACCCTATGTACTTTTATAGAGCAGTTCAGATAGGTTTTAGATTGTATGTACTTGAAAGGGAAATATCTCTGGCAACTTTCCTTGGCATCCTGTTTTTTTGGATGTGCCACAGAAGCTGGTCTTGAAGCATTAGTTCTGAGAGCTGTGAGAGTCAGTGACCACACAAGTATGGTCATCGCTGAGCTGGTATTGACCCTTTAAAAGGAGAAGAAAGAGCAAGAGTAATAACATCTGTGATACCTTGAGAAACAGCAAAGGAAAAGGAGTATAATGGTGTTATTTGATGTTTTAAAATCTTGTGATGTGGGTTTTTTTTTTTCCTAGCATGTGAGCTTCTGTCCTGCCTGGGCTCTTAACCACTTCTAAGCGGTTCCAACTAGGAAGCTTCTGTTCTTTGTCTAAATTTGCATCAGCAGAGACTGCATGAGCAGAGATTAAGCCTGAGCCTGGTGAAAACCCGTAAAAGGAAAACTCTCCATGGAGGAGTGTAGCCATGAAACTGATTGTGGAGGTGGATGCCTACATGGTACAAAAGGGGGTGCTTACCTTTGATGTTCTGTCCCTCTAGGAGGTAGTCCAAATTCCTAAGTAAAGTAAGGAAGCATCCTAATTGCTAAGGGAGAGAGAAACACCTCTGAGGAGTGCTCCCATTAGGACTAACTAATAAAAAAATGCTAATTAAATCCTTCCCCTTTTCTAGACTGTAGGTGCTTGAATTAAGTCTGCAGCAGAGATGACTCTGCTCACTTGGGATTCACAACCACAAATCCTCTAATGAGGTTTAACAACCACATTATGTTCTTTGAAGCTATATTTATGCTGCTAATTAAAAAGGAGCCATGAGCCAATCCCTTACCTCAAAGCCAAATGCTACAACCTGGCTTATGGATACACAGCTGAGGGGTAGCTACCTCTGGAACAAAATTTATCTTGGAGAGAGTTACCTGAAGCAGTCCAAAAGGGAGCCAGGGTGTGAACTAGCATTTAAATACTGTGGGTGACTTGTGGGCTTACTGCTTAACCTAAATTCCTGGTTCTGTTATTAGCAGGAAAGATGTGCCTTGTAAGAACTGGGTAGGACTATCAGCCTTAGAAGGTAGCCTCCAAGATAGCAACCCTATTGATAGTTGCAATGCTTTCTGAAGAAGCAGTAGGCCTGGTTTCTAGAATGTCGGAGCCCGTGTCCCAGAGGAGTGCCACTGTCAGTTCACTCAACCTCTGCTATTAAACTGGACACAAGAGACCTACCAGAAACTTCAGGCCAGAGAGAGAACACAAGTTGCTGTATAACTTTGGAAAGGAAACACTGTGTTGGTTTGGGTTTTGTATTTGTTTTTCTCCTGGGACTGTTTCTGTGGTTTAGATCTGTGATGGGTTGGCCCTTGGCTGGGGGCCAAACCACACACACCTGCTCACACAGTCCCTGCCCCCACCCAATGATAGGGGAGAGAATTAAAGAGGTAAATGGCAAAGAGGACTCGTGGGTTGAGATAAGGACAATTTAATTACTAAACTACAATAATATTAGAAATAATACTATATACAAAGATGCAATGTGATACACAGTGATATTACCCCTCCCCACCTGATG
>WKFP01015254.1:963297-995361 GCA_011057875.1 Pterocles orientalis | reverse complement strand
AGGTCTTTTTTATGTTGGGGGCCCCACATCTGAACACAGTACTCCAGGTGGGGTCTCACGAGAGCAGAGTAGAGGGGGAGAATCACCTCCCTTGACCTGCTGCTAATGCTTCTCTTGATGCAGCCCAGGACACGGTTGGCTTTCTGCGCTGTAAGCGCACACTGCCGGCTCATGTTGAGCTTCTCATCCACCAATACCCCCAAGTCCTTCTCCTCAGAGCTGCTCTCTATCCATTCTCCGCCCAGCCTGTATTTGTGCTTGGGATTGCCTCCACCCACGTGCAGGACCTTGCACTTGGCCCTGTTAAATTTCATGAGGTTTGCATGGGCCCACCTCTCCAGCCTGTCCAGGTCCCTCTGGATGGCATCCCTTCCCTCCAGCATGTCCACCACACCACACAGCTTGGTGTCATCGGCAAACTTGCTGAGGGTGCACTCGATCCCACTGTCCATGTCTCCAACAAAGATGTTAAACAACACTGGTCCCAGTACTGACCCCTGTGGAACACCACTTGTCACTGGTCTCCACTTGGACATTGAGCCATTGATCACCACTCTCTGAGTGCGGCCATCTAGCCAGTTCCTTATCCAGCAAGTGGTCCTTCCGTCAAATCCATGTCCCTCCAACTTAGAGACAAGGATGTCATGTGGGACTGTGTCAAAGGCTTTGCACAAGTCCAGGTAGATAATGTCTGTTGCCCTTCCTCTATCCACCAGCGCCGTAGCTCTGTCGTAGAAGGCCACCAAATTCCTCAGGCACGAATTTGGAAATTCGCTTCAAATGCCAGTCACTGGAAAGGTAAATAAAATGGGTGTCCAGCTCAATATATTTAGCTAGGTTTTCTCAGTGGCAAGAACTGGGAAACTAGGAGCATCATGAGTTGCTCTGAGTTTGTCGTATGGCATGTCCTAGCGTCATCAAACGGTCTTTGCAGTATTAAACTTCCCTAGTTCAAACCATTTTATCACACACACGCAAACTAGATTTGCCAGTAACACTACTACCCTAAGGATATGTTTTTGAACATTTATTCAAGATGTATTTTGAATGCTCTTTCAGCTTTCATTTTCAGTTATTGGCAGAAACATTATTGCTTTTGCTGCAGATGAGCAAAGTTCTTTAATCATTCCAGATGCCTGTGAAAAAATATTTGGAAAAATAGTTCAGAGAGCTTGTAGTCTGTGAAATGAACATTGAATAGATGTTGCTTCACTACACACAAGGGACATGAAGTTCTGTTTTGAAGCCTCAGACACGGCCCTATGTATCTGATGCTTTTAATAATAACTGTAGATGGAATCTGACTGAGAAAGCTCTTAAACAGCACTGGTATGATGCCTGTTCAGGAATGCGTGAAAATAGGTGTCTAACATTAAGTACAATGTATATCTAATTATGAAGCACTTAGCTGGATTCCCTGGACAGGCTGTTCTGAATCTGAGCCAAGCTGAAGAGCTAATATGTAATATCCAGTTCTCAAATGTTTTAAAAATGCTACTTCTTAAAAACTGAGGACCATATCTTTTACTGAGATACATCCAGTCAGTTCAGCAGACTTCGGTGATGCTGCAGTTCTGAGGATCTCATTCTGAGTGTTTTAGTAGTCCTAAAATAAAATTTCATTTTCTGCGATGGAATTGGGACTCTGCATCTTGTTTTCTATGTTTTTCTGCCCCAGAGAACCAAATGGTCATGCTGTGAGAGAGCCTCAGCATGCTTTGTTAACAGTGATTAGTAAAGCTTTTTAGCAGCCATTCAAGGGAGAACAGTGCAGTTCTTGCCATTTATACAAAAGAGGTCAGAGGTACAGATGGTAATGTCTAAGTCTCATGCAAGTCTTATGACTTTCAGGCTTGTGCCAAACGCTTTCTGCTGGAAAAGCTGCATACAGTCACATAGTGTCTACCTGTGAGCCTCTATATAAATCAAAACCCAATGCTCAGGAAATGTTCATCTGCCTCTGGCATGCATGCTGTACTAGTGTATGGCTTTTTCAGCAGTGAAAATAATTGTAGGGCATTTTTCTAGCAGTCCCAAATTTTCTTTTGCAAATATCAGTTTGCTTAATCACACGCTGGCTTCATTTTGAGCTCTGAAAGTGAATTTTTGAGTGGAAGTGCTACAACAGCATGTAACTCCATTACTGTAGTGGGAAAAGGATGCCACAGGCAGCTGCTGTGGCTTCTGTGTATGTGAATGCACATGGCTCTAAATTGTCATTCTATTTGGTGGCAAGATTGCAGATTTCTACAAGCTAGGTCGTCGTAATTGTGCAAAGATGAGAAGGGCTGTAGCACCTCTGTGGTTTTGTCTCACGCTAGCTCCACTTTGTACAGTATGTTTTGTTGGCTCTGTGATGACGAGAAAATGCATCACTGTGCATGTACAACCCAGCACAGCTAGGTCTGTTTCGCTCTTAGTTACTCTTACTGAGCACAAAAAAAAAAAACAAACCCAAATGGGAAGATTTACACTGCTATCTGAAACACTGGAATATCTTCCCCATTCCCTGAAGGAAATATAAGTATGTAAAAAGTTAAGTCCTAAAACCATTGTTAAAACACAGAACTGGAAACAAAACTTTTTTTTTTTTTTTTACTTGAATGCCAAGAGGTTTGAAGGTTTGAACTTATCTTTTTTATGCTATTGTGGACTATAGACACTAGCTTTCAAAATCATTACAGAAAATATACCAAAAACAAAGATTTATATAATCTGAATGTTTGCTTGGGTCACCTACGATCTCCTTGTTCATTTTATGGAACCAGTTTCTAAGGAAAAACTTTTTGACCAAGAGCAGATTGTTGTTTTTCGAAAGAAAATCAATTAAATTTTATTGGCATATTATTTTTTTTATTATAAGTACCAGAACCTGGGTATTCAGTAAACCACCATCTGAGATTTTAAGTGCATTTTGAAAGAAAGAGCAAGATTTTTCACAGCTCAAGGGGAAAGCTCCCTCCCTTCCTTTCACACCAGCTATTCTTGACCACTAAATTGTCTTCCTGCTTCCTCCCTCTTAGATTTCATGTTTAAAGCTGCAGTAAGTTAAGATAAACAGGAGTTGTCACACTAACATATGACTCAGTAATATTGCAAAGCTTTGTTGGGTTTTGTTTTGTTTTGTTTTGTTTTGTTTTTTACTAGGATTAGGACTACTAGTGCTAGAATTGATTTGCTCATCTTTACGGTCTTACTCTTTAAGTAGATGGCTGTCATCAGTTAAAGTCAGACAAGCTATACATGACTTGAATTTCATTACCTTCCCTGTAACTTACACTTGGTCTTTCAAATGATCTAAAAGCTGATATCTGTATGTATGTATGCTACCACAGAAAAGTGAACAGTCTGTTGTTGGCAAAGTATCAAAGAAAAAATGCCTAGCTTTATGATCTGTATCCCAGGATCACAAATGTCCCCTCAGAATAAACAGGAACTTTTAAAGCTTTGTGCATGACACACACTCCCCAGAGCACTGCTAAACTGCACTGCAGTTTTGTTTGCCCGGAGGATGGGAGGGAAAGTAAACACTCACAAGTCTGAAAGTTTTGATTCTGAGATAATAGGATATTTTACTCTCTAATGCTTAAAATACGTATCTCTTTCCTCTTTGTAGGGAAAAATAATGCTATAGGGTTTGTAGGGTTTCCCCAAGCGTTGATAGTTCTGCAAATGGTGATATTTGCCTCAATGTATGATATTTCATACTCTGAGAAATAAATCACATTTTCTTTAGGACACGGAGCAGCTTGTCAAACACATGAACAGAATGAACTATATTGTTCCTAAATACCCAGTTGGCTATAATGAAGCCTGTCCTGAGCAGTAATAGCCAAATATATTAATCTTTTAGTGCACCTAGCAAATACTTCTCAATACTGAATGCCACCAAGGGACACCCAAAAGCAGAAACACTGCAGTGCATGATTCCTTATTTCCATTTTAAGGAGTACTCCTATCACAACCACAGGAAAAATGACTTGTTTTATTTTTTTAAATATTTGATAAAGCTTGTCTGACCTCCTGTCCACTCATTGTTTTAGAAGATGTTTTATTTACTATGTTAAAGGGAATTATTTTTTAATTCCAGATGTATCTTTCCCATTTACTGGCTATTACACATGATTTTTCAATGCCTCTAGGATTATTTGGTTACAAGTTGCATCCTTACATTTTTGCTTTACTACAAAACTCCACTAGTGCATTCAGTTCATGGTCTTCCCTTTCTTTGAGAAAGAGTTTTAACTTAGAAAATGCCTTATGGATTCCTCTTTTCTTCCTAATTCCACTTTTCTTTCTTCTTGTCTTGTGCAGGTAACTTAGATTTGAAGTACCTGAGGACCACCACAGCTCTCCAGCTCTCTAGCTCTTCCAAAGCCAGTGAGAAGCTGTAGTACAGTGCACCAAGGAGTGCAGGTGCCTGTGTCAGGTCTGTGCTCCTCTTTCCCAAACTCTGACTCCATCACTACCCTATGCAATGGGGCTGCTTCCACTGTCTTACTTCCCCTGCCTCCATTTCCACAGCCTCCCACCTGAACATCAAGTAATTTCGTGCAAAACTTGTTGCAAACTATCTAAAACTCATATAACATTTCCTGTGCCTGTGTTTGTGCTGCTTCTTGTTACATCCGTTCCTGACAAGCATTTCTCTGTAGTGACTACTGAATTTCAGGTTGAGGAAATCTGTATTCAGGTGTGATCCTTAATTCAAGTATGGATGGGTGTGTTGCTTGTTGCTTGAAGAGCACAATCCTATCAGTCAGAAAAGGTTCTTTAAATTAAATGGTAATTTATTATTCACATTGGCTTACCAAGGATTTTATTGGATCTCATTTGTGCTTGAAAGACTGTAAAACAATTGTAAATTTTTGTGGAAATGTTTTTTACCCTTGTACCTCAGGTCTAATCTGATGCCCACAAAATCAAAGGAGATACTCTGTTTATGAGGGGATTGCCAGTTTGTTTAAATTTGGAGCAATGATCTAGTCACTGCAATGCCTTTTTCTGTTCTGTTGGGCTGTGGCACTGGAAAGCTCTCTTAGTGGGGATGAGCTGAAAAGACCACCTGGGAAATTCAGCTAGAGCGAAACACAGCCACTTGGTTTGCTGAATAGGGATCCTGTAAGGGAAGACAAGCTTAGCCAAAGCACAGCGCTTACTGCTCTGCTCTGCAATTCTTTCAGGTTTGGTCACAGGTGAAGAAGAGTGTGGAAAGACTGCCTTTGGGAATCATAGAATGGCCTGGGTTGAAAAAGACCTTAAAGATCATCTAGTTTCAAAACCCCTGCTCTGGGCAGGGTTGCCAACCATTAGAGCAGCCTGCCCAGGGCCCATCCAGCCTGGTCTTGAGTGCCTCCAGGGATGGGGCATCCACAACTTCTCTGGGCAACCTGGTCCAGTGCCTCACCACCCTCACAGTGAAAGAATTTCCTTCTAATATCTAACCTAAATCTCCCCTCTGTTAGTTTAAAACCATTCCCCCTTGTCCTGTCACTATCAACCCATGTAAACAACATCTGTAAATAGAGTGTAAATAGAATCTGGGGCATCTTTTGGATGGCCTGATGCCACCTGCTCTTGGTGGGCACTGTTCAAAATGCTTGAAATTTTTCTGAGCACAAGATTTGGGCTACATGAACTCACCAATGTATCTGGGTGGTCCTGTGCTAGTAAAAGAAACATGAAAGAATCAAAGAACCCACAGGTCCACGGTACCATAACAAACTGGTTTTGGTTTAACACGAGCAATGCACTCTGCATTTGCAATGTCTTCTATATACATTGCAAAGCAGTATTGGATGTGGGTAGCCTAGAGTTTATAAGATAGACACAGGAAAATAGGAAATTCATTGGTGGAGATAATGTAGTGCCTGTTGTCATTGCTTCCATGGTTTCTAAGGTTTCTTGAGTAATATTTGTTTTTATTTGTTTTAAGTATTTTATATGAAACAGTGGCTAAAGTATACAAAGCAAACTCAAAAGCCAACAAAGGCTTTTGACCAAATTTAGATTTAAAACGTAAGGGTAGAAAGGAAAACCCTCCCAGCTTTGAGAAGGTAGCTTTTTTGTGGAGGACTGCTGATGCAGTGCAACAGCATTGAAAAAATAATAGACCCTTAGTTTAAATACAGTGCAGGTTTGAATCTGTACTTCTTAGCCCGTTCAGTTCTCCAGACCAGGTGTGAAGCAGTGACTCAGTGGTTTGACCTAAATCTGTCAAGATGATCAGCTTGCTGGTGGAAATGCAAACTGGTTTTAGCAGTTGCCAGTGCTAACATCTGAAGGGGTTTCCAACAGTATATCTTTCTGTGTTGAAAGTTACTTGTGGGATATGGTTCCAATACAAAAGGAGCCTTTCTCTTTTTTGTTTTATAATGTTTGCCGACTGTATACATCTGCTCTTACATTGCTTTCATGTATTCACCAGTAAAAGCCTAAAACATGACAAACAAGTAATAACACAAGAAAGGTGGCTTGGATATTTGATTTATTAATCTAAGTGAAGAGGAATAATGGAAAGTAGAGCAGCTGATAGGGAACAACCATGTCGTACACACTGCTTGCTCCTGCTGGGCCCACTGCCTTCCCCAATCCTTCATTGTCATTACAGGTGCATTGATGTTTCTCTGACATCTGTTTTTCACTCTTTCTGAAATATAAGAATATTTTTTCCCAGAATATAATTTCTGAAGGTATGATTTATGTAAGCTAACTTTAGCCATCCAAAATTTATGTATCTCCTCCAAGCTAGTCATATGGAATTTCCCTATATTCAATGAAGAAAGGTAAGTTTCTCTTTGGAGCAATTTTTCTCTTTTATTAAGACCTTTATTCAGCTTCACAGTGGAGGTGACAGTGTCTCTCTCTCCATTAAAGCAGAGAAGACCTAGGCAACTAGATCAGACTTGTCAGAGAGAGGAATCCTGCCCCCAATCTAGCAACATGTCCCTGTCATTTCCTAGGGCCTCTGGGAGGGTTGCAAAGGCTGTTATCCACACTTTCAACATTCCTGCCAGTGGAATATTAGCTTTTATATTAAGTGAATTAAATGACTCTTTAGTTGTCAAAATTAAGGTATATTTCATGCAAGTGCTGTTTGTGTTCCCGGTAACAACTATGGAAGGTGGTTTATACATTTAAAAGAAGTGATTCAACGTCATTTGGTATGTGCCCATGGGCAACTTTAGAAAGACTTAAATGGCACTGGAAGATAAACTTTCTCTGTCTTCTTTGTACACATACATATAATATTTTTACTGCTTGAGTAGTAAACATTTTATGTCTGAAGCACCACAATTGCTAAATTACTCTAGACAGATTAAAGCAAATATGATGAACTGTAGCTAGTCAAGTAACCACTGGAATTTGTGCAGGAATAAGGTGCTGATAGGCAACAGTGGAGGCACTCATCATACTAATTAAGCAGCAGTAAGACATTTGTCCACAGTTTTTTAATTTCATCATGTTCTTGGTTTCAGTGCTCTGCCAAATTATGCTTCTTATCCTTAAATGTCAATTTGTCATCATTTATTGCTGTTCCTCTCCACTACACAAATATGCTTCTCCATGGCTTCTGCTCGCAAATTGTTAACTTCTGACTCCTGGAGTTATATGAACCACTTGTTTCTCCAGTAGTTAAAGTCACTCACACTTTGTGCATTCCTAAACAGACATAAAAAGCACACATTTTATGTTAATGTCTAGTGGCTTTACAAAGTAACAGCTGTGTCCAAGAAGCAGTACTCTCTTATCAGACAACAGAGAAGAAAATGAGGTTGTCTGTCTTTTGTCCTTATTGCAAAAAGAGTTTTCTGGGAATTGAGTTTTCATTTTTACCAGAATTCAGTACACAAAAAATACAAATTACCTATTTCAGAATTTTGTAAAAGGGAGAGCCAGACAATAAAGAGATCTACATTTTGCACTGTTAGTAGTACTCCCAGGAAATTATGCAAGATCTACTCTTCTAGTTTATATATAGAGTTTTAAAAAATATTTTAAGATCTTACCTTGAAATTCAAGGCTTGACATTAATCACACTAGCTACCTCGGCTTGACAGCAGTACAGTCACTTTGTTTTTACTGTAATACGTGCCAAATAAATAGAGGTACATCCACAAGAGATTCCTGGCTTTAACTTGACCATTTTACTTTATGTTAAAAGTTTTGGGGGTTTTTTTGGATGTATTCCCATGAAAGCCAGGCATCTAGTTGTAGTATCTAAAAATTTGAATGTCGTCTCCTTATGTATTCAACAGAGGGAAGTATATATCAGGAAGGTAATTTAGTCTTTCTGAAATGTTTACTTGTCTCCGTTGACTACAGATAAGCATCAGATATTTCTACTAATGCCTCAGTTTCCTCACCTTAGTATTAATAACTAGGGGTGATGAATCTTGGCTCTATTGTACGTTCAGATTTTGTGTTAAGTGATGTGTTCTGACAAAGTGTGGATCTAATGCTCACAAAGCATGTCCAGTTGAGAAATGGAAAGTGAAGCAGCTCTCATATACTTTGAAAACTTAGAGAATTCAAGGCAACCAACAGCAGGTAGGACTTGGGAAAGAGCTTGCAGAAATGCTTTACATTATCCATAATGTTGCTACAGATGAAAGAGGCACTGATTAAAAGACTCTCAGAAAACAGAATCATTTTTAGGAAGCAGAGAAGCAAAATCAAGACAAATTCTCCATCACAAAATAGTTCCAGAGTGGGAGGATGGCCCTTAGGTTTTGACTATGAGTAATTAAAAACAATAGATTTTCCAGCATGGTAGGAGAGAATGAGGGCTGAGTGATTTTTATGGAAAAGAAAGTGCTAGAATTTTTACTCTTCTTGAGAAGACTGATGATGTAAAATGGACACTCTTTGCACTTACGTTAACGCAAATTCAAAAAACTTAATCTGAAAAAGGTGTCAATATAGAAAAGGAAGGTCCAACACCACCTTTCCTGGGGATTGACACAAGATGTCAATTATCAGATCAAAGAATGATTTTTGCTATGATTTTTTTAACTATCATTTTTACCGTGAAAACCACATTTTTACAGCCTTCTTACCTTGGTTTTCATGGTACTTTTTCATGAAGGTGAGGCAGCTTTTAGTTACTTTCAGTGTATACAAAGATAAATGATTTCCCCATCCTTGATAACCTCTCCTTTCCTATATAACACACCTCAAAACCCATCTTATTAAGAACAAGTTCCTTACATGGCTGTATGTGTTCCTTGCTATATTTCTATTTTGAAATCCCCTATGGCTGATGTAATTTCTTCCTGTTTGGTGGTTTTGGAGTTTTTATTTTGAATATGTTTCAACATTCATTCCCCAGAGCTCTTCTGAAATACCTGCTCTTTGTTGTTAGACTGGAGGTTTGGAAACTGCAGTCTGCCCTGGCACAAGACTAAGCTCCTTGGGGTGAGGTTATACCTGAAGAGTACCTGCACCAGTCCCCCTGTAAGGCCAAGGAAAATAGGAAGGGCAAACAGCAGTATGGGAGCGTTTGTGTAAGTGATCCTACTGACAGATGGAAACAGTGAAATGTAGCTGGAACCTGTAAGCTTGGTATCAAGAACAGTTCTCTCTCTCCAGGACGAGAGCCACAGATAGGAAATGATGTTTGTGCTTCCTTGTTTTGTTGTCAAGGAGATACACTCGATTCACCTTCAATCTGCATACAGACTGGGGTGAACTTTACTTACCTAGCTCTACTTTGAGATTTTTCAAGTGGGCAAAATTCATCCTCTAGCTGCTGCTGAGTCACCACCACCCTTACACAAAGCAGTGGGATTTGTCTGCTCAATTTTGATACCTGAGCTATCAGCTATTCTTTCTCTATACTCAGTAGAGAGAAGTAGGCACTTCCATAGTTTCTGTTACTGTCTGCAGCTTGAATCATACTGTTCCTCTCATCTAAACATTGACATGCAGGAAACAATTGCGTTGTCTAAACACAGTTGCCTGTTGCTATAGGGTGTCTTGAGCCATCCGCATGAGATTGGTAGATAAAGTACAGGACTTGTGGGAGGTCTGTGCTCTTCCCTGATGGAAGGCAGGGGGCCCAATGTGATGCCTTATTGTACTCAAGCTATTGAGTAGAGACCTAAATTCCCAAGTTTTCACCACGTAAGCTGTTTAGTAATGGCATTTAGTACCAGACTGTAGATACCTGAATGTAATGCTTGCAAATGAACTGGATGTCTATGCTCCCATTATAATCAAAGCACATTTAATTACCACTGTCAGTGGTGTCTAGAGAGCTGGGATGTAATTTAACAGAACTTTTTAGAAAACAAGATTGATGATTATAAGAGTTTTTGATCTGACTTGTGGAAGCTAAATTGTTCTATTAACAGGCATACAGAGGAGTGTTTTAGTGAGTGGTTTCATTTGAGAGCAGTGGGATTATTTAGTAAAAAAAACGTTTCCAACCTATGTACAAATGCCAGACCTGGGCTTTGCATTAAAGTAATTGATCTAGCACCAGTTAGATGAACCTGAATATGTTAATTCTAAACAATGACTTTGGGTTTCTTTAGCTCATAAAAACTTTTTTCATGCTCACTTTTTTCTCATTTGTTTGAACTTTAAATGGTAGGTTTTAATCAGTCCATGTTTATATATTTTAGGATGTTTATATTAAGCTACACAGTGCCTCAAGCAGCTCTGCAGGACAGAGGTACTCCGTACAACAGTTTATTTTTATTGCTAGTCAGATAGTATTCCATGACATGACAGTACACCTCGTACTTGCCAAAATGTTGTAGCAAGGTAATGCCTGAAGGCATGATAAAAATATTGTTTTAAAAAGTTTCGAGATCATGTTAGTAAGAGACCTTTGCATAAGGAAAAATGTTTTTCTGACAGAGGGCAATTAATAACATCTGTAAGAAGTATGACCAACACAGTAGAGGGGTTTGTTTTTTTTTAAATGGCTATGTTCCTGTGTCCAAAAGAAAACACTACAGGATACAAATTTACAGATGATTGTTCAAGTAACAGAATACGTCTATCAGCTTTTGGTCCAGAAGTGTGCTCTGTCACAGGCTAGAAGTCCTTTGGATGCTCTGTAGTGCCTGGAGCATTTTTTAAATCTGCATTAAAACAAAAGAGCATGAGTATGGCACAGGCCTTGAGGTGACAACTCAGTGACCTCCTTGCTTTGGCAGAAGAGTTACTCTCAAATAGAGATTATCTGGATAAACATACCATCCATCAAAAGGCGACCTGGAAAGATGATTGCAATGGAATCATTCCAAGCCAGCTCTGGGTAGGGTGGCTGACAGTCTTGAGATCCCTAATCATAAGACCCTTCCAAAGGGCTGTTTGCACCATCCATTCTAACAGCTAGACTCAAGAACTTTTGTGTTGGTGTCAGCTTCTGCAGAACTACTTGCAGGTGACTCCCTGGGACTTTGCTGTATGTCCTGTGAATGGTGCAGCACACTGCACACAGAGGAGCAAACTTTGATGTAAGGCTGTGGTCTGACAGCCTTAGTTAAAAGCCATGTGCTAGGATCTCTCCACAGGTAGTAGCTTGGAATAATCAAAGCTTTCTGAGGAGTCACCCACAACAGCTAGCAGAGCTATCTTCTCTGTTGTCTCCTAGTGTGACTTCATCTGCTTTCTTGAGCTTTGCAATTACCTTTGATGCCTGAAAGTGGCATGAGCTCAGAATCAACCTTTCCATTTTGCTGGGATGGTCTCTGGTCTCTCTTGCATCTGATACACTCCAGACTTTGTTCCTGGATTTGCTCTGGTTTCTGGTTACCACCTCAGGTGTAGCACTTAGCTGTGTTCCCTCTGCTCTCTCTGCTTTTCTGTCCTGCAGCACAAAATGAAACCATAGGACTCAAACCTTGCCCAATCCCCCTGGCAGGTGGTGAGACCTAGTACCAAGGTGTTCCTGAGCCTCCTCTAAAAGGTGCATGCACTCGTTAGTTGTATGTTGGTGCCATCTCACTTCCACGGCAGATGCTGAAAGGTGAAGGTAGGGCTCAGCCATCACTGCTGAAGAGAAAAGGGCTGGGGAAGGAGTTCAGGCACTATACTCAAGATGATCCACATTGCTTAATTCCTAGCTCATTCCCTGGCTTTGTTTTGAACTGCTTCAACTACTCATCTCCAAGACTAATCTCTAGATTAGTCCTAAGCCAGTTTGTGGTAAGCAAGCTGGTGCCACCTGGCCTTCAGGCCAGCCAAAGTGCCATGCTTTGTTGAGGAGTTTAGACGTAACCTCAGGGTCTGTGGTAATGGAGTGAGATCCTTTTTGATCAGTGATACGCTTCCCAAGAAGAACGCCTTAAATGTAGGTTTTCATACACCACAGCTTATTTTCACTGATAAAACTTAATAGCAGTCATCTTTTTGTCTGGCCTTAATGACAGCAACAGAAGGCTTCTAGAAGTCTCTTTACTAAAACAGATTTTAATATTCAGCGAGAAACCTGGGAAAATAAACCTAGTTTGTCTGGACAAATACTTTTGCAGATGTATGTGATGAACCAAACAAATGAATAGATTAGTTAAACAGTGCTTTGTGGAAAGGAGGGAAGGAAGAAGGGAAGGATAGGAAGCAAAAAAACAGAAATAATGTACAGCTCCTTCCCTGAAGTACACAGCTACTAGTTTGAGTCCTTCTCTTTCTAGCAACAGATTTGGAGCTCTGGTTACTTGCTTCTTACTTTTGGTTATATCTCACTCACTCTTGGACCAGCCAGGTGTTAAGTCTGGGGCTCTATTATATAGCCCAGTTTAGGATGAAGGATTAGAAGGCCTTCTGCTAGAGTTTCAGTTGCATAGTATTATTGTTTGTATGAATTTTTTAGATAAATATAGAACATGAAATTAACATAAAACATATTTAAGCATGTTAATTGGTTCTTTTCTCCAGTGTCCCCTCTGAGCCAGCTAGGGAGCATAATCTAGCAGAGCTTCCTTAGAGAGGCTGGTCTCTTTGCTCAGCCTCCTGACCAAAACACTTAAAATATCAATCCTTAAGCAACATGGGGCTTACTTCCAAATATTTGCAATCAACCTGATACATAAACTGGTTACTGTGTTCTGAGGTTGATAACCGTCTTCAGCTGGTCTCTGAGGTGCCTTTCACTGGCAGGTCTCTCTTGAAGTGTCAAAACTGCTGTTAATAAGAAGTTGTAGGTGGTTGTTTTTTATAGTATTAAGGACCTGGGATTTAGCTGTCTTATCTATTGTAACAACTGCCTAATCATTACTATCTCAAAGAAAAAAAAAAGTCAAGCTGAATGACTATTACCTTCTCTCCTGAAACTGGAGATATTGGCATTTGTCTATTGATGCCAACCTCATAAGCATGTGGGACAACTGTATTGGAGTCCTTCTGTGCTTTAAAGACTTGGTCTAGCCACAATATAAAAAGGAAAAGGTGAGAAGTTGGGGAAATTAGGTCAATTGCCATATGATTAGAGTGTATGACAAGACACTTTTGACTGGACTTTGTGCTTCCTCCGTCTCCTTTGTTTTCTGATCATTGATTTCCATCATGTGTATATACGGTGCTTCAAGTCAAGGGATTGTTGAGAACTCCATGACCATCAGATCATGTTGCATAGCGCTGTATTTATACTTCCACATTAACTTCTATCATAAGTAAAAACATTATAATTCTCCCTGTCTACTAAAAGAAATACCTACAGGTGGCAACCTGTATTCAGTTGTTATATCCTGTAATTTAATTGCAATAAATTTTTTCAAAGTCACTGTTGGATTATGACTAAGGGTGCACTAGAAGTGACTTGTATAAACCCAAACTTCACAAAATACTGCTTCTTATTAAACTTAGTCCAGAAAAAAGGACATTTATTTTCTTGGCCAACCTAAACAAATCTAAGCCTATTTTGCTTCAGGGGAACAATTTTTCCTGTGCCACCAGTAAGGGCTCTTTTGCTTGACTTGGCTTGTTCTTCTGGCGTATACAACACATCCTGAAAGTTTCCTCAATATCTCTGTTCAGCTGGCCAATTTAAGCATTTCTGTTTCTCTTCTTTGGTTTTTCAATCCTTAAATGACCTGTAGGGTCTTTTTTACAAAAGCAAGAGTGCAAGAATGATGTTTTCTCTGTCCTTAAACCAAAATTCCATCTGAATCTGAAAGTCCCTCTTGAACTGCCTGGTGGGGCCACCCTCTGCTAATTGCTTCTGTTATTTTTTAAAAGTCTTATCCTTAGCTAGTACTCATCCTTTTTGATCATACTCTGCATAGGCAACTGATGCTTAAAGATCCTTGCAAATCTGTGTAACTTTCCAGATGGACAAAACACGGACTAGGAATCACTAGAGCTATGTCTAGGTGACCAGGTATAAGTGCATCTAGGACTGAGTTGACGAAGATATATAGGTTTCCTACTTTACATTGAAATGAGAGCTAGGAACCAGGGCTGAGCAGAAATTACTGTGCTTAAACACATTGTGATGTGGACATCTGGGAGCAGTCACCGCCCAATTCAGATGGTAAATTGGACAGAGTTTAGATGTCTTCCTTCTTTTGCTGTAGAGGTTTTAAAACCTGCAAAAGAAGGAGCAGACCTGAGCCAGCCAAAGAGTGAAGCTGACAGAGCCACTGCAGAAACTGTGGAAGCTGAAAGCACTAAAACAGCGACAACTTTAAAAGCTTATTTCTGCTGTCTTAACTCTAGATAGCCTGTTGTCCATACAGATTTGCTATTTGCTTTCACAGATTTACTCCTATGCTCTTGTTTTTCCATTCACCTAATTCCTCTCAGAATTTCACTGAAAAGATTTAAGGAACAAATAAAGCCAATGATAACAATACTAACAGAGCTAATATTTGCTACTACCACATTGTTTGCTGTGCTTGTATGTTCTTCCTTTCCTCTACCCCTTATCTGTCTTGTGTATGTATTTTCTGAGTTCTGTGGTCCTGAGACTTTGGTTGTGTATTTATGCAACTGAGTTAAATTCCATGTTGCTTAATACTTCTTATGGCACGGTGTGAGCTTCTGTTAGGTCTGCATGGTACATGCATACCGAATATAGACATATCAACATGAAACTTAGAGGGAGAAAGAACAGAATCAGAGGTTGTTATGATAAGGGGGAAGCAGCACTTTGTTACATGTTGGACACCAGAAAGTTGTCTCTTTGATATGGATTCTTGGGTTTGGATACACATGGTTACACTTAAGACTATCACTTACACGTCTTATTTGAATACAGCTGCAAATATACTTTGGCCTTGAAAGACAGACTACAGAAGAGGATTTAATGTTTAAGTCTACAGATATCTGCATCCTCATTTGAAAATTAGTCCAAGAAGTAGACTGTCATTAAAGAACTGTAGTCTCATGCTATATGTTATTTGTCACAATGTGTCTTCTATAGTGAATGATTTACCACAAGGAAGAGTACTGTACATCATAAAAAGTAATTTGAAAGTTAGTCCATACTGTCTGTTATTTATATTCTATTTATCACATATGTAATCAAGACAGAGAGAAAGAATGTATCTTCAGCTTTTAAAGAACTTTCAAGCTTTACTTTGTACCATCACTGTTGTTAGCAGTGGTTTCATTTGGACTCCACATTGGTCTTGTAGGTGATTCTTTTTCTTCTACAGTTGAGTGTGATAGTATTCTAGCATAGATATGTGTTAGAATGACTGAAGAGAAGAGTAATTTAAGTTGGAAGAAACCTCTTGATGTCCTTTGACACACCTCTCTGCTTGAAGCAGGGTCAGCTTAGATCAAGTTGCTCAGGATCTTGTCCAGTTGAGTTTTATATATCTCCAGTTCTCTGTATGACAGAAACAGGCACTTAACCTCATATTTGGACTTGCTACATAATTTGTCCATTGCTGTGGCTGCTGATGTTGTTAGAGGCAGTCTTATGCCTTTGACTGGGAAGAGTATTTCAGGTTTATACTCACCCTGTGTGTTGGAGTAAGGGTATCTAGCATGGGATCAGTAGACCCTGGCAAGAAGGAACTTTCTTATCTCAGATGCTATCAGACAACATTATTTTGGCTGGGACATTATCCTTTATCTCGCTTTGTCAGGGAGGCAAACACAGTCTGTTGCTGAGTGGCGGTTTTTGATGAGGGGGGTACTCTCTGATGGCAGCATTATATTTTAGACTTGGGAAGCTCAAAGTACCTTCAAAACTTTAAGGTAGGTATAAGAACATATGAAGTTCTTTGTGGGGAGCTCACTCCTGCCCTACAGCAGCAACATGCCATTTTTCAGTTCCTTTCTGCCATGGACAAGAAGTGGCCTTGGGGGGGCTGTCCACCCCAAGCCAGTTTGGAGAGAAAAAGTACCCTGCCAGGTAACTCAGAGGAAAGGCAAGCAAGACCCTTCTGCTGGCTGTCTATGTCCATGCATTGCTGTGCTCTTGGCCTCTCTGAAGCAGCAAGTGCACCTTCCCACTGTGCATATGAGACACTAAAGGGACACTTGTCCCCCGATTTCCCTGTGGTAGGGCATACAACTGTGTGGATCGTAGAGGCATCACTCCCTGATCCTGCAGAGCATTGTTGATCAGCGAGGAGATTCATGAATGCCATGACGTGCCTGTCCACTTCTTCCTGGGACCCTCACACCATAGTTACCACCATCTGGAGGCTACTCCTGTGGCGTGTTGCACAGCTGGGCTCTGAGGTATTTGGAGGTGCTGAGGCACAGACCTATCTCTTGGACTCTGGCATCTCTGTACAGGCCTTGACCTGAGTACATGTGATCACGGACATATTAGATAATTCCTTCTTCATCCAAGTTGTTGGTGCAAGTTTTGGAAATACCAGAACTTCCTTCAAAATCCAGCTTCTTTCTTTGGCTTCGTATGTTGTTTTCTGAATTTGAACTGGTGAAACCATGAGTGCTGATCTTCTCTTGACCCTAGCTGGCACTTCTTTAAATACTGTCTAACACCATTCTATTCGGCAATGGATACAAACAAGATGGCTGCCCTGCAGTCTAACACAGGAATGTTTTGTAGCATGTTGCCAAGGCTAAAGCATGTTGTTTTGGTCTGTAGCATGAGAATCAGGAAGGGCACACAAGGCCATGAAGCCTGCAGGCTTGAAGACGCCAGATCTGCCAGAATTTCTTTTTATATTTTATATAGGAACAAAACCATGGCATGCACTGTTTTCCAGCTCATGCTTGCCATTTTTTTTCACAAGGGAGCTGTTTAGGCACCTGCCCTTCCAACACCACCCCACAACGGGATCTTGGGTGATAAATAACATGTATGTAGCCAGGAAGATCAAAGGACTAAGACCTGAGTGTGAAACATGGGACATAGCAACGCCACAGTATAGATACAACAGCATTTGGAATTCTGCAATGGCCAGGACTCCTCTATATTCAGTAATCTTCTAAGCACAGTAAACACAGACCTTGTCCCAAAATTATAGCTGAGACAAGAGCTAAGGATGGGGTATGAAAAGATGCAGAAACAGAACAGAACTATGACACAGTATTATCCAGCATAAGAAACATGCAAGGTATCTCCCTCATCATGTAAGAGACTGAGGAAAATTTCTTAGTATTAGATTCACAGGGCAGTATGAAGAGAACATCCTGTGTGAGACAGTCGTGCAGAGGCAATTTTGGAAGAAGACAAGTGAGCTTTTCAAGCTCCTGTCAGTGCAGAAGCATAGGCCAATAAATTAAAAATTTAGTGAACTTGTCTGCAGGGGCATGATCTGTCCTGGCACTTCAAATGAAAACATAATAGTAACAGCACATGTCAGTGACAAGTACAAGACACAGGGAATAGAGAAAGAATGAACTGTGAAGGACCAGGAAAATAAATGTTTGTGTTTATGCCATGAAAAAGGAACATAAAAAGTTATATAAAGATGCTTGGAGAAGATAGAAAAACACTCTTTAGATTTCAAGTGGTTAACTTCAACATTTAGTGAATATTAGTCCAGTATACCCCAGCTCCCTTTATAAGAGCCATTAGTACAGTGAATTGCTGTCAAAATCCAACATCTAATACAAAAAAGGTTAACTCATCTGCTTAAAGCAACAAATAAATCATCCTACAAGAAGCTCTTTCAGCTACTGTTTTTTTGGAATGACTCCCAATAGCATTAATGGCATGAGTTCTTTCAACTTGAGCCTTTTGGAAGGGTTCCCAATAAAGTTAACGACACAAAGTTCTTTCAACTAGTGTCTTTTGGAATGTGTCCCTGTAATGTTAATATCATTCCCTCAACTCGTTAGTCATTGTAACATCTTAGTAATTACACATTCATTTTCCTATATATTGAAGTACCTTTCTTTGTAGTAAAGTAACATTTTAGGTAATTAAACAGCATTTTGATCTAAACTATATTCAATATTAATATACACCGTGTTTACAGCCAAACACAGAGAATGGAATTAGTAAAACAGAAATTCCACTAAACTGGAAATACTGAAATTTTCAAGTGCAGTATGTGCTTTAATGAACTACTCCATTATAGGATGAATTCAGATATGCAGAAAATAATGCAAAGAAGGCTTGTTTCATAATTTATGCAGTAAAGCTGACAAGCTAACTGACATAACAAAATGGTCTGACTTCTTTTTGTAGCTACGTGGAAAAGAGTCATAAAAAGCCAATTTATCTTTTAACCTTTTTAAAGTGCCTATCTCTGAAATGCCTACATTGTTATGAGGTGTAGTTGTTCTTTGATGTACTCTTTCATGCTACAATGGAGTTTAGTCTTTTGGACTCATCCAGACTGAGCTGGATCTGTGGGTTACTGTGGACAATAGTAACTTGTCTCTTTACACTCTAAATTACACCTATTGAGAACAGACTGTTTGTCTGTCTGTATCACACTTAGGTCTTTAATTAAATACCACCAACTGAACCACGCCAGGTTTCTCTTAACAGTCCCCAGCCTTTTTTTTTTTTTTTTTTTTTTAGTTTAGAAATGCTAGATCCTCAGAAATTTGAAACAAATGCAAAGGAAGACATGTGGATGGAAATATATATCCAGGCTGTATGCTGTATGTTTTTTTGTAGTCTAATCTGTTTCATCCTTCTTTCTGACACTATTGCTGACCTCTAGGAAAAACAAAAGGGAAAAAAAAGAAGTAATTGTTGTGTATCCTGCTCAGAAATAAAATAACAGCCTCAGGTGGCTCCTAAATGGAGATAAGGAGAGAAACATCCTTTCTGTTAAACTTCTGAACTGTCAGAGAATTCTCATATTGCAGAGCCAGGAATGCCAGCTTTGTGACAAGAAGTCACAAATATAAATATAATATAAACCTTTCTGAAAACAGGTACTGTTGTTTTTAGAACAGCATTTGGTTTTCTTTTTCTTTCTGTACAGCCTTTCAATGATCTTATCTCCTTCTTCCTTCCAGAAAGAGTGAAGGTGAGTATGTTTCCTATTGAATTGGAGAGCTGAAGGAAGGCACCATGACATTATCCAGGTAAGATTAGTTCTCACTCCACTACTGGCCTATGGCAAGGCCCACATGGATATCATGGATGGGATCAGAAACAGAGCCCTTTCCTTCCTAGTGCTGAGGGCATAAAGGACTTGTGGAGGTGCTGTCACCTCCTCTGTTCCCTTACAGAACCTCAGCTGAAGACAGCATCTCCTGTCCTCTTGCAGGCAAACCAGTCTTGTCTCTGTGAATTTAACTTGATTGAATTTATAGCCAATCAACATATTCTTTGAAATACAGATTTGGGTATTGAGAAGCAAAGAAAGCAAACAATTAAACAAGCACAAAGAAAACACCTTTCCACTCCTTTTCCCAGGCACAAAGTTATTCAAGACAGCTCTCAGTCCCTACAGTGAGACAACCAAGGGGTTGGGATCAGTGCGTAGTGGCTTCTTTCTGTTGCTCCTGGTTCTTGCTCTTATTTCTCTTCTCTGGTGTGGGTTCCTCTGTGGGCCACAGTCCCTTCAGGGGTGTACCCACTCCAGCATAGATTTGTCCATGGGCTGCAGTCCTCTGGCAAGTAGTGCCTCCTTCAAGAGTGCATCTCCATCCATGTCCCTCGCAGTGTCCCCTTCTGCATGCCTCCTCCTATATCTTCACGTGTCCCCTCCTGTGTCTCCTTTTGTGTCTCCTCACATGCCTCCCTTTGGGCCCTCAGCAGCTATTGCCCTTTCTTACATACGTCTGGGCAGAGGAACTGTGTGCTGCTCCAAACATCTGAGGTTTTAGCACTGATTGGGTTGTTTGTTGAGCTGTCTGGAACTGGCTGTGACTGTACAGGATGGTTCACAGCCTGCTCCCACACCAGTCATTCCTGTAGCCCCCTGCTACCCAAACCTTGCCAGTTACTCCCACCATAACTTGCCAGGATGGATTTTGGCCTAGCTCTGTTCTTGCACATATACACACACATGCACACACAGAGTTTTTCTTGGCAAAGGAATTCCCTGCTCACACATACCTCAGACATACCTGTAGGCACTGGGGCCACCCAAAGTGGAATGAACAAATAACCAAAGATGGAACTTGTGAATGGAGCTCTTATGCTGTACTCATGTACATTTTATAACTGCCTCTTTTGTCTTCTTTCGTGGAGTCCCTCATACTCTGGGATCCTGTGGTTGCAAGAAAGGGGGGAGAAAAAAATGCCCACCTATCTATAGTGTCTTCATGGGACACAAGAAAAGACACACACACGTAGTGCTGGGACTGCTAGAGAGAAAAATTGTTTGAGCTAGAGCATTTGATGGCTTTGCATATCCAGAGGGAAGAGGCTTTCGCCCAACACATCTTGGCAAACCTTACAGGTAAATAACTTACCCAGCTCAGAATTTAATGTTTCATGTATCAGATAAACATCAGTAGTAAATATAGAAAGGAAAAAGTATACACAAACAATAGTATTGTTCACCAAAAATTGAATAGCACAGTAGGAAACACACCTATGAAATATTCTCTGTTTGGCAGTGATGAAACTTTCAGCATTTCAGCCATGAAGACGAGTTTCATTTCCATCTCCCAGGGTAAAAACTGAAATAAAGTTAAATGACATGGTAATTTAAGAGGTTCATAGCTCATTCGAGACTAGATGCTCTGGAACATCTCCCATGTGTATACCTAATAAATGATCTGTCCTTAAAACACAGAAATTATTACACACAAAATACTAGTTTTTGACAGGTGTCATTTCTCTACCTCAGACTTTAGAGCAGCTGTGCATCAGACTCCTTCATGTCCTCTCTTTGAGGGAATACAGACTTGATGCTCTAATTGTCAGCTGGTTGTTTAGACTTAATTGTTTTTATGAGCTATATGTAGTTTGGTGGTGTGGACTTCTGAATAAGATATTTTGTCAGTAGGAAGGGCTGGATTATTAGGAACATGGAAGAGACTTCTAGAGCTTGTAACCTTGAGGTCATTGGTTTGATCTTGGTCCAGCCTGATAAGAAACCAAAACCATTAAGTCTGTATGTTCTCATGCAACTCTTCCAAACAAGCATTTCCTAAAGTATAAGAAGGAGGTCATTGCTGTTGTTTTTCCTTCTTTTTCCTGCTTTCTCTTCTGAGTTCAGACTTGAACAATCTGCCTGGTATGATGATCTGCTTCTGCTTTTAGAAGAAATGCAGCAGGGTTTTTAATGAGATATTTCTTCCATAGAAAGAATGTTTCTGCTTGCACATACATATTGCATATTAATAGTACTTCACTTTATGAATACCTAGTTGACTTCACTAAGATATTTAAATGGAGTCTCAGCTAGATATTGTTCACTGTGAACAGCCTTTTTTCCAGGCCATATATTTGGTTTTATTTCACATAGATTCAGGCACCTATACAAATCACATAATTTAAGGGAGGGTTTCTCCAAACTCTGTAATCCTGGAAGACAGAAAAGCATGAGCAGAGCATGCCTGAGGTCCTTATGTGTACCACCTTCTCTGCAATAACAATGTATTTGTGCAACTTTGCTCAATGCATTTTGAGAATGGGTATAATTTGGGATTTTGCTCAAGTGCAGAAAGGCAGACTCTGTAACAAATTAGAATGCTCACCTTGGGTTTTGAGATGTATTCAGCTGGATTTAGGCTGACTTTTGATGCCAAGATTCAAAAGAGAAAATAAGGATGTCTACAATACATAGTGGACAGTCCTTGAAAACATCTAATTCTATTAGACTTGCAGGGCAGAGTTCCCTGAACACTGAAAACGCAGGAACCCATGTATCCTCAGAAGTTTCCCACTCCAGGCCTGTGGGAACCTGAGCTCCAGAAATTTCCCCTGATCAGGGCTGATTTACAGTAATCAGACTGATTAACACACACGGAGAGCAGTAATTTCACTTGAAAAAACACAAAGAAGGTGGTGGTGGCACTGCTTAAAGACTCTTCAAGGCTGAAGAGGTCCTGGGGTTTGGGTCCTCTGTTCCTGGCACTACTGCCAGCTTCTTGTGCTTCAGAAACCTTCCTCTCCCTTCACTGAGCAATCCTGGGTTAGACACCAGTACAGGGATGAATCAATATGCTGAGGTTTTCTAATTTGCTACATGCTCGTTGCTCAGGGTTTCAGACTGTCTTAAGTCCCTGTATAGTGAATGATGCTACGGAGGTAACTGTCCTTATCTCACATACTGTTATTCTGGATAACGTGTTTTATTTTTGATATCTATTGCACGATGAATGTTGCTTTTTTGTTTTGTTTTGTTTTTTAACAGTAGGCCATTTTTTTATATATATATAACTTACGGATGCTCGTGGTTAGTGTCACAGGGACGATATTGTGGACACTCCTTGTTTCTGAAAGGTATACTTTAAACAGGTCCCATTTTAGAAAAACTCTTCTCCCTGCTGCTGAACTTCAGAGAGACCTTCCACCAGAACTCACCACTGCTTTGATCAGGGTCCTACTTAACTTTTAACCTGTTTTTCCCAGCTGATACCCAAAATATCAGTACTTGGAGTGACCAGCTTGTAAAGCCCTAATCCAAGTAAACTGTTTGAAGGAAAGATTGTCAGCAGTGTCTAGGTCTGCAGTTCCATTTGTTTTCATGGTCAGGAAGGAGCATAGACACAGTGCTGATGTGAGTTGATGCTGATCTGTCTTAGTCCAACTTGTACCTCCACATTGCTCAGTCACTCTGAAGCAGCTGAGTGTGTCTGCACTACTGTTCTCCTGTGACCACGTGAAGACATCAACTCTATAATCCATAAAAATTCCCATAGTGTTCAGCTGGCCTCCTTTTGTCATTTTAGCAGTTGAGCAGTTGAAGCAGAGTGAGGAAGAGAATAAATCACTTAGTGTTCAAGCAGTCAAGTGAATGGAATGTGTGTTACTTGCAACTGTTACCAACAATAGAGTACTGCTGATGTTACTGGTGTTTGTGATATTTTCAGAGATCTGAAAATGACATTTTGTTTTCAGCAGTAGAAATGTATGATTTGAATTACTTGTACTTTCCCATAGAATAAATATTGCAGATACAAAGAGGAAATAATCAGCTTCTCATGCAATTTGAACTGTTACTAGTTGAGCATTCAAATAAATTTGCTTGTGATCTTTCCAGCATTGATGGTGCATGGTTGTATGCAGCTGTGGGAAAGCTGGGGTGGTCTTGAACAGGACATAGAAGAATGGTCTCAAAAGCCCTGTCTGTGCAGCAGCCTTAAACTATTTTATAACCCAGTAAGATCACTGCTTTAGACAATTGTAATCTGTGTCTGTAACTGTCACCACTGGGTCACAGACACTGAAGCTATATTTGAGCCACAGTATTGAGCAGTTATTGCACTATATAGCATTACTTCCATGTGCATAAGTATTCAACTTTATATCTGTATAGGTGTATCATTCAGACTAATTGCTGTTTATGCTTGAGGTGATCTCATGTGCATGGTGTTTTAAATGTTCTTTTTGTAATCAAGTCTTCATCCCTTCTATCCTCACGTGGAAGTACAATGTCGAGTATACAGCAGGAAAGCCATTGCCAAATTACGTTTCTCAGCTGGAACTGGCTGCCAACACTCTCTTCTCAGAACTGTTAGTAGCACCTCTCAGTCATAAAATAATCTCCACATACATATAAGGGCATAGGAATGGGTCAGACAAAGAGTCTCTCTAGCACAGTACCCTGCCCTAGCAGTGTCCACACTTGGACATGGAGCAAAGGGAAAAAACAGGACAAGTCATTGCCAGTTCCTAATATCCTTTCTAGAATGAAGGCATCAAAGCTATACACAGTATTTGTTCGAGGCACTGGTGATTTAAACTATAACATAAACCTGTGTTCTGTTCTGTTTGCTATTCCTTTCCTAATGTTTCCTAATATTCTACCTGGGTTTTGAGCACTGAGTTGGTGCTTTCACAGTGCTATCGAGCCTAACCCCAAGATCTTTCCCCAAAACATATCAGCTCATTTTGTACGTAATCACCTTTTTACATGTGATACTAGGTCTGTTTTTCCAAGTGGTTTCCCCGAGGACTTTGCATTTATCTCTGTTGAATTCCACCTGCCATGTTACTGCTCGATCACTTAAGGTACTTCTATAGTTCTTTACACTTTGCCTTTACCTTGAACGGCTTCATATCATCCGCAGGCTTCATCAGCACACTGTTGACTCACTTTGCCAGGCTGTTTACAACCATCTTGTACAGCACACATATGACCCAGCTTGCACTGGCTCCAAGACTGTTACCACTCCTTGAATTGAGGAAGCCACCCAAACCAATCAGATATCTGGAAGAATTTTACCTGTAGAGGAGAGTGTCCCCTAAATACTTGTTCCCTGTGAACTAAACCAGTAGACCTGCACTGCACTGGTCTTGACACAGAAGATTTAAACGCTTCCCATACAGCCATATGCTTTTTTTTTTTTTTATCATAGTTATGCACTACAGATTTCTTATTTCAGTGCTGAAATTGTCTTGAAAGGTTCCTGTCCACTCACAGCTTTCCAAAGTCAAGTCACAAGAGCTATGTTTCATAGGGCATAAGGGCATTTTTTTTTTTTTTTTAAACCTAGATCATTGTAGAGACCTGGCACATTCCTGCTGTGATGTTTCCTGAGCACAGTGTGTAGGGTGGAGAACTACAATGGGGAGCCCGAACACGTGATAGAAGGGGATGGGACTTTTCAGAAATTAATTTTGTTACCAAATAGAATGGAACATGTAACCAGTGCTCTAAGAAAAAAGATAGATTAGACACAATTTCCTGGATAAACTGCATTTTAGCAATGTTACCTTCAAGCTTCAGCATTCAGACACTCAAAATTTCTTAGGCTGAGAGCTCTTGACTTTCAAGAAGTCACAGAGGTTTTTAGTACACCAGCATGATGCTGCGGCACTGGCTCCCATGTTGTGAACTCCTTTTTTTATGTATATGTCTCTTTGTTTTGTTCTTTTCTTTATGAAATTCTGAACCAACAGAAATTTTCTCTGTACTAGGTGTGGTCCCAAATTCATCAAAAGTATTGCTAGAATTGTAAAACAGGGTTTGTGGAACCTGCCAAAGGCAGAACTGAGGAAGCTGAGGCTCAGCTTGTGTTGCGTCAGCCTGACTTTGCTGTCATCAGTAAAGCAATCCTATTTTAACCAGCTGACAGCCTCATCACAGATATCAGATTGCAGACCCAAATGCAACAGGATTAGCAGCAATCACTGTAAACTACTGTTTTGTGCAGGACAATTGGTGGGCTCAGCAACGGATGTGCATAGGTAGCATGGAAAGAATTAGGCAGCACAGACAAAACGTAAAAACGTCAACTAGGCAAAAAATGATCATATCAAAGTATTAAGTGTATATATCTGGGTATTGCTGAGATTTACTTTCATTTGTTGAACAGCAGTGTGTTTTATGAAAATGTTGTTTGGCATGCAGGAATATTCACTGTCTCGTTAGCTGATTTGGTTCTTTGCAGGGAGAGATTATTTTGTCTGCCTTTTTCAATTTCACTTTCTATTTAGTATGGAAACAGTCACCCTGGATCTGGGTTAATCCATCTTCTGGTTGGACATGATGAAGATCTGAATGAACTGAAAAAAAAAGACAAATTGCACGGGCATGTAACAAGCCCCTCTTTTTTCTGTTAAACCTCTGTTAATAACGTGAGAAGAAATGACAACAAAGAACTTCTGTCCTCTTTACAAAAGACCCTTAAGGGCAAAGGCAGGCTGTAAGAAGCTATTCTTTTGCTAATGATAGCTGAATTACTGAGAAAGCTCAGTGTTAAAAATCCAGGACAAGGAGCTTGTACATGGAAAGGAAGAATTTCCTTGGATGACTTTCTAATGACCGTCAAAGATTTGCAGCCATCAGACAAAAGGAAGCATTGTAATGACAGGGCACAAGCAACCTAGTGCTAGTGCTGTGGTTACAACTGCCAGCTGGGTAGCAGAGCTGTAAGCACTCCAGTGGTCCCACAAACAAATTAAAAATTGACTCCTGATTCTGTATTTTCCTTGCTTCACTCTTCCCACTTTTTTATTTTTTTTCAAGACTAGCTTGATTAATCATTGTTTTACTATAAAGGTCTTAGAGTCTTTCAACCTCATACAAGTCTCTTCCTTGTGAGTTATACAAAAGTCTTTTTCATACCAGTAAAGTTGTTCACTTTTTCAAAATCCTTAGGTTTCTGTGCCACTCTTTCCTCTGCTCAAACCTATACCTATTAATATATATACTATGTGAATAACTTAGTGACTTGAAAAATACTTTTGCTCAAACACAGCTATATCTTTTCTATGTGATTCAAAGGTTTATGTAATTTCCTGTGCTTTGACATGTATCCAGTGTATAGTTTAGAAGTGGGAATTTAGTCCTAGGTACATGTTTTTTAAACTTTGAGAAAAATCTGCAAAAAACCCTGACCTTCCTCTATGCAACTGTAACTTTAATATTTTGGGGTTTTTTTCTCAATATGAGTCAGAAAAAGAACAAAAAGACTTCATTGTTCGATAATTACATAGAATGGTTTTGGTTGGAAAGGACCTTAAAGATCATCAAGTTCCAACCCTCCTGCCATGGGCAGGGACACCCTCCACTAGACCAGGTTGCCCAAAGCCTCATCCAGCCTGGCCTTGAACACCTCCAGGGATGGGGCATCCACAACCTCCCTGGGCAACCTGTTCCAGTGTCTCACCACCCTCGCAGTGAAAAATTTCTTCCTAATGTCTAGTCTAAATTTACCCTCTTTTAGCTTATACCCGTTACCCCTTGTCCTCTCACTGCACTCCCTGACACAGAGTGCCTCCCCATCTCTCCTGTAGCCCCCTTTCAGCACTGGAAGGCTGCTATTAGGTCTCCCTGGAGCCTTCTCTTCTCCAGGCTGAACAACCCCAACTCTTTCAGCCTGTCCTCATAGGGGAGGTGCTCCAGCCCTCTGATTAATTTCGTGGCTCTCCTCTGGACTCTGTCCAACAGGTCCAGGTCTTTTTTATGTTGGGGGCCCCAGCCCCACATCTGAACACAGTACTCCAGGTGGGGTCTCACAAGAGCAGAGTAGAGGGGGAGAATCACCTCCTTTGACCTGCTGCTAATGTTTCTTTTGATGCAGCCCAGGACACGGTTGGCTTTCTGCACTGCAAGCGCACACTGTGAGCTCATGTTGAGCTTCTCATCCACCAATACCCCCAAGTCCTTCTCCTCAGAGCTGCTCTCTATCCATTCTCCGCCCAGCCTGTATTTGTGCTTGGGATTGCCTCGACCCACATGCAGGACCTTGCACTTGGCCTTGTTAAATTTCATGAGGTTTGCATTGGCCCACCTCTCCAGCCTGTCCAGGTCCCTCTGGATGGCATCCCTTCCCTCCAGCGTGTCCCTCATCTATAATAAAGTGACTTCATCACATAGTCCACAACTGAACTCTAATAGTAGTATTTTTTATAGTAGTCATTTTTTTATAGTAGTCGTATTTTGCCAATAAATGGAGAATTAACAGTTAAATAGTGAGGATGAAAGAGAATTAATACAGTTCATATTGCAAGCTAGACTCAAACAGCTCACAAAAAGCTTTGTGATAGCAACAAGGGATTAATTTTTGAGGGTGGCACTTCTATAACAACAAAAGTCTTAGAAATGAGGCAGTATAGAAGCATGTAAATGTGTAACAGGGCAATAAAAGCGTGTTTGCTAGTAGAGCTTGACAAGTTGTATCCCCAAAAATACTTTTTGCTGAAAGCCAAGTGTACACTAAGATTTCTTTTTATTTGATTGGGTTTTTTTGCCCTGGCATAACTGTATCAGTACGGCTCTGTGGGCAAAATTTTAAGTATGGATCTGGTTTATGATAGGAAGTTTTTCTGTTAGTATGATGTCTCAGCTGAGCTGGGGGGAAAAATCACACACCCTAAACTCATATATCTGTCTGCACAAAATGCAGCTCTAATTTTGGTTTAGCTAGAGTCATTAAAGTAGGTGTGGTAGATACACTGGTGGAAAGACTCCTTTAGTATCTTGTTTTCCTAAAACAGCTCTGCCAGCACAGGAAATTCACAGAATCTCTTCAGTGGACAGAAACAGGTTTATGATACAGCCAATTATGAAGCATTCACTGTAGGAAAACTAAACATAGACTGTATTACCCGTCAAGGAGCTGTGCTTTGAAAAGCAACATACCTAAAAGCAGTAAGGGGTTTCAGTGAAAACCAAATTATCTATGAGCTCCTCTCATACTGCTGTGTTTAAAAGGGCTAATGCAATCCTTGAACGTATGAACTGTGACCTACAAAATTAGAGAGGGTTTGCATCAGACACTAAAGACATGATGAAGTTCTACCAGAGCTATGCTTAATAGTGAGGATGAATTATCATAGCAATAAGCTAACAAGGGATGTGGTGATATCTCCGTAATTGAAACTATGTACACAAGAGCAGTTGGTTTTACCTAAAATGTATATTCTAGTTCAACAAAAAAAATTTATGCTCTTCTCATGCAAGTCAAATCAGAATGTTATGCTAATTGCATCTAGCCTTAGAAATGGAACTAAACACCAGGACTGAACTTCCTACTTTCCAGGCTTAAAGGGTATCTCTTACAATTCTCAAAAAATCCATCAAGAAGTGAGATATATCTGCCTTAATTATAGATGGCTAAAAATTAGACATTTAAGTCTGAGTTAGCCATCTAAGCTTCCCAGTATGATCAATAGTGAGAAATAAGCATCCAAAGGCTGTTCATCTCAGCTCAAAATACGCATCTAAGACAGATCAAATGAATTGTCCTCTGGAGGTGACTTCTCCTTTTACTGTGAGGGGAACCTGAAGCATTAGCTTCCAAATTTCAGGCAAATTCATTAAGGCAGATGAGTCCCTTCACAGGTGTAGATTTGTCAGAGTTAAGGGCCTCAAGATTTTACATCTTAAGTATTTACTTCACTTTAGCTTTTCTTGTGGGGTGTGAGATCGTACACTCTCTTTAATAAGGAAGATACAGAAAGATATACTTTTTCATAGTAACTCGTACTGATTGCTACCATTCACCTCCCATTGCAGCAGTATCTACATCAGAAACCCACATTGATAATTTTCTCTCTCAGTGACAGAGACACTGAGGATTAAAGGCTTGGTTTAAATCTCATTAAAATTGGGAGAGACTTGCATTGAATTTAATAGGATTTAGATTGAGTGCAGAGAAAGCTGAATGCTGAACTGCTGTCAGATTTGAAGTACAGGGGGTATTTAAAGGGCAAACTAATAATGCTTCTGTTAAATGTTAAGTACCTATTCTTCAGAGAGACTTGCCAAATTGGTCATTCAGTCTCACTCAGGGTGACTAAAGTATCTCAGTGAGCAATAAACAAAATTATTAATATAATTGATAGTTGTCTTCATGTCTTCTAATCTTTGTTACATTCCGATAAAGTAAGATAGACTTTTCTGGCATTGAGTTGTAGTGTGCTATCGGGTATTATCAGTACCTCCATCATACCTATAGGATGCTGGTGTTCCTGATTTGTCTTGAAGAGAGCTAGTATGAGTAATCCAAACATGTCCAGAAAAGAAAATAAATAGGCAGTAATAAAAGACTATCATTAAGGGGTCTAGTGTTTGACCCCACTCTTTGTTTCTCTCTATTTATTAGTATAAATGTACCCATATGCTACATTTAGGCACATAAAAGTGCTTGTATGCATTCACTAGCACAGAGTGGCCTACATCCATAGAGCTGAATTCCCTTAGCCCTCAAGTAGTGTGGCTACACTATGTCTATATGGAGTGGTCCCTGACCCATGCTAACATCTAGTAAGTGTTTGGAAGAATCCTGATTTTTGCATGGGTCAAAACTGTAATGGGGACCTACTAACAATTTACAAATTTACACCTACTGAATATTGTTGGGGTTTTAGTTCCATGCTTGGAGGAGACAATTAACATCTCCTGTTCTTTTTTGTGCTATTCCATTAACGTTAAAGTAAACACATACATGTGCTGCATATGGGACATGTTCTCAGTGAACTTCCTATGCAGTTGATCTCCAGTCATGCTGCAATGAAATCCAGGTTATGTAGACAGATCAGGATATCATTCAGGATTTCCATACTGAATCTCGGATGAATGTTCAAAATTCTCTTAAATCTTCCGTAATTAATTTTCCAGGCAGGAAAGGAAGCTATGTGGAAGCAACACGGCCAGTGATGTAGTCATCGTATTTTCAGGAATTCTGAGGAACAGAAAAAAATCCAATGTAATTCTCTGCTGGCAGCCTGGACCAGGAAAAAGCTGTGTGTGATGTATAGCCCAGGAGGTAATCATAGAATCATAGAACAGTTTGGGCTGGAAGGGACCTTAGAGATCATCTAGTTCCAACCCCCCTACTATGGGCAGGGACACCCTCCACTAGACCAGGTTGCTCAAAGCCTCATCCAGCCTGGCCTTGAACCCCTCCAGGGATGGGGCATCCACAGCTTCCCTGGGCAACCTGTTCCAGTGTCTCACCACCCTCGCAGTGAAAAATTTCTTCCTAATATCTATTCTAAATCTACCCCCTTCCAGTTTAAATCCTCTGCCATTGAATAGGAATGCTGACTGGTGCCTGGGGGCTGCTCTGTGACATTATTGAGAGACCAGATGCCAGTATAGATGGGGCATTTGTGGCTTTATCAATGTGATGATAGGTTCCCTTGGTTGCAGGGGCTAGGTCTTCCCAAAGGTTTCACATGGTGTTCTGGAGAGATGTGCATACAATGTATGTATTGGGATTCAGGACTGAAAATACCTGTTGTGTCATACTTTCAAATTAAGTTAATTATTGTATTTAAAAGACCCCAAAGAACCATTACACCAAGAAGGCATAATGATCTGCACAGTTTTTGCTAAAATTATAAAAACATTAAATAATTAAGTTTACTTAAGGAAAAAGAACCAACATGCAATTCTAGGTTTGACATTTAAGACATACTTTATTGTTTATTTTGGTTTAGAGTTGGAAGAAGAGAATATATGGTACTGAAAATTAAATTAAATTTAAATATTTTTGTAGAGGCCCAAGATACTAAAACCCACAGACACATTTTAGAAAATCTTCTAAGTGCAGAAGGTACACTCTCGGCTGGGTAAGGAGCTGGCTGGAGGGCCGGGCCCAGAGAGTGGTGGTAAATGGAGTCAAATCCAGTTGGAGACCAGTCATGAGTGGAGTCCTCCAGGGGTCGGTACTGGGGCCTGTCCTCTTCAACATCTTTATTGATGACTTGGATGAGGGCATTGAGTGCACCCTCAGTAAGTTCGCAGATGACACTAAATTGCCAGGGAGTGTCGATCTGCCAGAGGGATCTGGATAGGCGGGAGAGCTGGGCCGAAGCCAACGGGATGAGGTTTAACAAGACCAAATGCCGGGTCCTGCACTTTGGCCACAACAACCCCAGGCAGCGCTATAGGCTTGGGGCAGAGTGGCTGGAGGACTGTGCTGAGGAAACAGACCTTGGGGTACTGATTGATGCTCGGCTGAACATGAGCCGACAGTGTGCCCGGGTGGCCAAGAAGGCCAACGGCATTCTGGCTTGCATCAAAAACAGTGTTACTAGCAGGAACAGGGAGGTAATTGTCCCCCTGTACTCGGCATTGGTGCGGCCGCACCTCGAGTACTGTGTTCAGTTTTGGGCCCCTCACTGCAAGAAAGACATTG